>CAJPDP010543165.1:0-12572 GCA_905336975.1 Bombina variegata variegata
AAACTCCAGTCACCACTGCACCCTATAGTTTCTCCTTTCTCGTTTGGTTTCGGTCGAATGACTGGGTATGACGTAGAGGGGAGGAGCTATATAGCAGCTCTGCTTGGGTGATCCTCTTGCACTTCCTGTTAGGGAGGAGATATAATCCCATAAGTAATGGATGACCCGTGGACTGACTACACTTAACAGGAGAAATATAGTTAATAGTCCCCTTGTTTCTTGTATATACTGAAGGGGATACCATATATTGTTAAAATAATGATTCTCACTTCAAGAGTTAAAAATGTCCTTATTCATAGGCATCTCTCTAGAGGCCACACTATAAACACACATACATCTATTAGTGCGCTTACATAAGCACGTGTTTTATTATTTTATTAGCAGGTCTTTGGCGTTGGAATTTATTAATGACACCTCAACTTTGACTTAGGAACCTGCATGTCTCAGTATATGTTTCCTGGAGATGATTATGTTCTTATTTGGCAAATTAATATGCTGGGAGGTATTACAGATATTGTCATCACACTAACAAGACTTTCCCTTCTTTCCATCTCTGCACAACATTGCATGCACTTGCTTATCAGTCCCACTGGAGATAACACACAAGGTAATCCCAGCACAATGCTTATAAAAATGTAAAATACAGAGTAGGGTCAAATCAGTTTGTATCCTGTGGGAAGTGGGGAGTGTGAGACCGGCAAGTCCCATGATTAACAAAGAACGAACACTCCTCCCTGAGCAAGAATGTAGAACTTCTCCCACTCGTGCTGGAACGTTTATAATCCATGTACACAGTTCCTACACCTGCAAGTAGGGTTTCCACCTCGGCCATGTTTTTCTGGACACTTATGAGTTACACATGTTTCAGGGTATGCAGGGAGGAACATGAATAGTGCTGTATAGGATCACTATCTGTGTGCTGTTTAGGTGCATAATGCATGTTGCCCTCTGCACACCCTGCAGCATGAGCAACTCATGAGTATCCAGGAAAACATGGCTGAGGCTGGAACCCTACCTGCAAGACCTGGACTTTAGTTAGAGCTATGTATCCATATACATGTTTTAAACAAACAGCAAGATTTAAAAGGCAGAGAAATTTATATTGTGTTGCTACAGAATAAACTGAAATCCTTAATACTGCAATTAGTTTTCAATAGCCAAACTCCACTACCCATTTGCCTTGTTTGAGGGAGCCAATCTGGGTTTTAATGCATGGCCAACAAAGCTAGCAACATTTAGTTTAATGTACATTGTTTTGCAGTTGATCTCTGATAAAACCCAATTAAGGACATATATGTAGCAGAGTTAGCCTTGATATGTCAGCAATTTCAATTCTGAGAATAAGAAATTTATATAATTTAGCTCTGAAAATTGAACAAAGGGGGCAAAATAAATCATAAAAATATGTTGCAAAGTTGTTTCTTTACTCATAACTAAACATTTTATATAAAAATCTTAAGGCGTTTACTGTCTCTTTAAAAAGATGCAACACAGGAATACACATTTTGCAACAATATGCAATAAAGATCACAAATGTGAATGCTTTTCAAAAAAAAAAAAAAAAAAAAAAGTAAAAAGAAATCTGAACCACACAAAAGGAATATGGAAGGACCCCCACCACTTCAGAATGCTCAGGTCTATTATAAACCAACAGAAAATGTACCCCTATGTAAAAAAAACACACACTTGTATATTTGCGTGTATCACACGCGTAACTTTGTTAAAAAATAATAATAATTCACTGTATAAAATCAACAAAGTTTTGTTTAACACACCTTACAAAATCAGTTTAAATACATCTTTGGAAGTGTAGCCACTAAGACCAAATAATTACACAAAACAGGGGTTATATTGGCGCACATTCACTTGCAGATAAACATAACATGTTTAAACTCACCTATGCTTTTATATTAATATTGGGACCTTAGTCACACAATATGGCCAAATTCTGCTTAGCCAGTCACCAACTTAAAAGGAGTCCCAATGTAGTCCTAACAGTGAAATACTTTGCCTTTATAGGCTTAATTATTCCTGCTTTCTCTTTGCATAATATATACATATGGAATATATAAACAACTCCATTACACTGTTGTGATGCACTCTTGGTTTTTTTTTCCAGGTTAGGGTTATTCAATGTAATCCCCAGGAACAACAACATAGCCTTCCAGTAGTATCCCACACTTATTGCATACTAGTATTTGGCAAAACATTTACCAGGATCTTAAGCCACTAAACTTCTAACTTCCTCTATTAAAACAGTGCTTACAGCCAGTTTGCCTACACAGATGACCCAGCAACATCACCAGCTCCTCTGACAGTCCCTCTATGCATGTACACAAACTATGAAAATGAGTATATTTATATGTATGCACACAGTGGACCATGTACCTAGCTGCATTGCTTTACTCATTTGGTTACTGTATTTGCATTTCTTTAAGATTAATTTCTCTTAAATGCACAGTACAAAATACTGTTCCCAATAATTTGTTTCATACAAAGGGTTAAATTGACAAAATACTTGTAAAAGGTACAAACATAAAAGATAGATAGATCATGTATTAGTAAAACCATAACCTTGAAAGTTCAACGCACATAAACAACTTTCTCTTTGCCACACAAGAGCAGACACACCCCACTCATAGTCAGCTAGGCCTGCAACTATTTAAATATATAAACCAATAATACATTAAGGTTGTAATCCTCAACTCACGGGTTTCCAGGAAAAAGAAAAATTTGAGGAAAAACAGACAAATCTGAAAACCACACCCACAAGATTGTCCAATTAATCTTTAGTTACCCTGACAGCAGTGCAGTTACTTTACCAATTTGGCAGGATGCAAAGGAAATATTTTGCAACAGAAAATATTAACCCATGTATCACCACATACAACCAAATGAAAAGAAACTTAGTATTTGAATGCTTTCTGTGAGCCTAATGCACACATTTCTCCTGTTAAATACATGGATAGCATGACCTCTTTTTCTACCACTCTATTTTGCAGAATTTCCTTTACAGCATAGACCTTTGTTTGCTGGAACAGGATACAAAGGAATCTAGTGTTTAAACAAAAGCGGATATTATGCAACTATTTACAGATACATAAAGCGAAGAGCTAAGTCTGCTCTGCCTGCAAAAAGAATTAAAGACACATGACAAATACAAGTTAGAAACACACCCCTCCTGAGCACACACAGCCCCACAGGGCATCCACTACACTGACAGCTCAACAAGCAAAACCACACCCACAGGCATAATACAATAGACAGAAAATATACATTTTATTTGGAATAGAGCGCTATAGTACTGAATGCATAGCATTCCCTACATTTGTTTTGGCTAACACATACTTGTTTAACATAAAGTCCAAGAAACACAATGCTGGCCTTTATCCTACATCATGGGATCAGAAACCCAAAATGTTTCATATAGAGCATTAGACAACTTTCAATTGCACTTTTATTATAAAATATTCTTCATTCTCTTGGTATCCTTTTCAAAAGTAGCAGCACTGTAGTACTATCAGCTAGCTGAACACATCAGGTGAGCCAATGACAAGATGAGCAGCTACTTCCCAGCTGTGCATTGCTACCCAATAATGATTTTCAACAAAGGATACCAAGAGAAATACCCTAGGAAGCAGTTTAAAATTGCATGCTGTATCTGAATAGTTAAAAAAAAATGGTTTTATTAGTCGATTCATTTATATAGCCCATCTGGTAATGTTTTTGTAAAAATGCATAGTTTTGCTTATCTAAGTAAGTTAAGAGATTTTGTACTGGATTTTTAAATCAGTATTTGTGCATATTCTTCTTTATAGTAGTGTCTATTGCATGCAGTTATATGAAAATCTGTGTATACTGTCATGTAATTTTATGATACTTTTAAATTTACTTCTATTATTAAATTTGAGTTGCTCACTTTGTATCCTTTGTTGAAAAGCATATGTACATATGCTTAGCAGCTGCAATGCACTATTGGGGGCTGGCTGGTGGTATTGCAAGCAATAGTGCAATAATAAAAATACTTTTAACATGTTAAAGCATTTTCATGTCCCTTTAAGAAGCAGTGGAGTTGGCAGAATTAAAGTGAAAGTAAACTTTGGTGAATGAAAGCCCTTTTTTAAAAAATACTATTAAAAACAGGGGCACTTTCATTCATCAAAATTTACAAAGCAGCCGTTTTGATTAAAAAAAAAAAAAAAAGTTTTAAACAAAACGGCCTTCACTTTAATTTGTTCTAGGTGATTGACAGGCCCTGCTCTTCCGCAATCAGTAGCTGGGAATCTTCAAATATTACAGTTATAGCATTTTTATTTTTTTTTCCAAATATAACAAAACATAATTCAAACTATTGCTTTCAGCAATAACAAACATTTGAATAGCTATGTCAGTGGGCAATAAATTTCTAAAGTGGTTAGAAAAAAAACAAAAAACTAGTATTTCCAGAGAAACAGCTACAGGACACTGATCCACACATACCAGGCACTGCAGTACAATTCTGCACCTGATTTTTCATTCATTATTCACTCAATATTTAAAAAAAAAAAAAAAAAAAAAAAAAATTAGACCAGCGCAGTTATCAGAATATGCTACTGTCACATTACCTGTCTGTGGTTGTCACAGGAGATTTGTTCTGAATGATTTGTAAAAGAATTTGTTGCAAATGAATAAACAAGAATTCACTACGTTTTCATTTTTGCTTAGTATAAACTCAGTCATAGTTTATAAATAACTTAAATTGTATCCCTTTATCTTGTACTGTACAAAAACTCTAGAGGTGTCACATTAAAATAAAAAAATCTTATAAAAAAACACAATTGAGCTAACAACTTGAACTAAATTAAAAGGCATAGAAAGGTCAAATTATATGTGCATAGGTACAACGTTTCAATTTGAAATATACTTCCTTTAGCAAAAATGCTTCTAATAAGTTACTATGACATACGCACGTATCCCGTTAGGGCCAGTGACCCAGTATTTAAACACCACCTTAGAGGATCAGCAGTAGCTTGTATGACACAAATTACATCTTCAGAAACAATACACACCACAGCCACCTCTCTGAACATGCTTAGTATTTGAACATTGGTGCACGGGCCCTCACAGGATATGCGAGTATGCTGCAGAAAATCAGTAATAACTTTTACTAGACGCATATTGAAATGCACATTTCATTTTTGACCTTTCTATCCCATTAATATCTCACATAACGGAATTATCTCTATTAGACTTCCTTTACATTGAGACAAATTGTTGTTCAAGACAATGTTTGAGTTCTCTCTATACTTCCACATTTTGAGTATTAAATACAATTGGAAATAATTTATTGACTCAATTATATTCATTTAAAGGAACATGTTGATCCAATAATAATGCTGTAATAAGTTACACCATGTCATTATGGCACAAATGCTTGAAAAAAAGGTTAACAGCTTGTATAGGTAAAAGGATATACTAAAGCTACTTTAAAATAGCTATAATTAACAGATTACTATTTTCTGTTACAGGACACAAAAAACACATACAGGTATTTAGATGTTATTCAGTACTTCATTGTTACTCAAAGACTGGTGCATTACTGTTAACCCTAAAGCAGTGATCAACAAACAGAATGATAATATAGGATTACCCCAAAGTGCTTTTTCTAGTCTTACTTGGGGTTACAGTCATCAGCAGACACACACATTGCTCCCCACACAAACTTACTGTTACCCCCAGATAGGCTAATACCTCCTAGATAGGGAGATTTGCTGTAACCTATAAATACAAATAATGATGACAGCAAGATCCCATTATATTTATGACTGTCTGCTTATCCCTGTATTGTATATGTTTATTATACCTCCCGTGTAGCTCCTAGAAACCTTTTGGAAACGTTACCAATAAAGATAAAAATGTAACTAAAATGCTTACAAATGTAATCACCACACTGAACAGGTAGATATGATAGTGTTAGAGATACACTAGGCAGATACTTTTGTTTTACCATCAGACTGCTAAAGTTATCTTCTAAATGTCACTGCTGATATAAGATAGTGCTAGTACCAAGTATAAACTGACTTCAATTTTACTTTCAGGCACATAAGTTAGTAGTGTTCGGGATCAAGAAAGTTTATAGTAGCAAACATTTATAGAACTTCTGCAGAGTCATCAAAACAACCACCATGGCAGCACTATCAGGGCTCTCAGCGTTACTGCACAAATACTTGTCCCCTCCCTCTACAGTGGTAAAAGACCCCAAAAGGAACTCTCACCTGCAGCAAGTCCCGAAGCTGTAAAGAAAGGTATCACAGAGAGGAGTTATAAGTAAGAGACAGGCAGGGAGGTGGCTGGTGCTGCTGGGCGGGTCACCAGCAGTGTTCCTCCTCCTGTCTGTGCAACCAGGATAGTTCCTGCATTTGCAATAAACTTTTTTTTTTTTCCTGCTCTCTTTCTTTACTCAAAGCTATAAGGAGGACAGAAAAGTATTATCTGGACTGCACCTATGCAAAGTAACTCCCAAAAATATAGAACTATTTAAAAACTAATCTACACATACACTTTGTTCTCCATCCAGTTCTCACACCTTTATACACACACACACATATACTGTCCACAAATTAACACTCATTACTGGTTTCTTAGTTATTACGCCACATAACCATGTACTGTAATGGCTGTGCTATTATTAATGACGTGCCAATGAGGCCGTTTTTTACTTTGCCTTCAAATTTAACTCCATAATATCGTGTTTTGTGTTGTTAGTCGACTATAAAATAGTACTTTATTATCAGGTGGTCCTGCCACAAGGTTATAACAATGGTCAGACATATTATTTTCGTCAGGGTAACAAGTAATAGAGCAGCCAGACACAGTATTTATTATTTTATTCCTTCAGCACACACAAAGGCTTTAGATTAGAATCAACAACAAACTGGTTTCATGGGAAGCAGAAACCAAAGATCGCCCTAGACAGCGCCCTGATCTGCTATCTGGTCTGATATATATTTGCAGCATTTATGCTATTAGTATACATTTCCATGATTAATTAGATAGCATAACTCAGGAATGCTTCAAGGGTTGATAGGCCCTTGTCACAGTGTCCCTTTTTTTCTACATTTATTCTTTATTATCTTCAATGATAAAATACTGTCTGAAGGGTTGTGGGATTTGATCTGAGTTAAAGGGATATTGAACCCAAATTTTTTTCTTTTGTGATTCAGATAGAGCATGCCATTTTAAACAACTTTCTAATTTACGCCTATTATCAATTTTTCTTCCTTCTCTTGCTATATTTATTTTAAAAAGAACGCATCTAAGCTTTTTTATTAGTTCAGGACTCTGGACAGCACTTTTTTTTATTGGTGGATGAATTTATACACCAATCAACAAGAACAACACAGGTTGTTCACCAAAAATGGGCTGGCATCTTAACTTACATTCTTGCATTTCAAAAAAAGATACCAACAGAATGAAGAAAATGTGATAATAGGAGTAAATTAGAAAGTTGCTTAAAATGTCATGCTCTATCTGAATCACAAAAGAAAACATTTGGGTTCAGTGTCCCTTTAATATGAAATAAATAACTTTTTGGTGCAATATATCTTGAAATGGTTTCTGTGGCTTATACACAGTAGGGAGGGGAGAGACTGGTATTCACCTGAAAGGTTAGAAAGTAATCTATGAAATAATGTGTGCACTCTTATAACTAGCACATATACATATCTAACGTTAATTACATTTACAACAAAAAGCTTATTTCACAGATGAAACGGTTTGAGAACAAAATTATATATATCAGAATATGGGCTTGATGATGGCCTAAAGCTCACCACTCAGCAAGATTATCTGAGAAGTCTTGTCAGTACTGCGAGATTCTTTAACCCGTTGATGCCGGGGGGCAAAGGAAATAAAACTTAATAAAACATTTATTTTTCAGGAGGATAGTAATATACTCTAATTAAAAAGAATTATGATCCAGAAAATGTTACTGAGTGCCCATGATTTCTTGAGTCCTAACTTCATTAACACCTGCAAGAAAACTACTATATCAAACACACTATAAAATTCTGTTTTTTCAAAATCTACTTTTCATTAAATGGCATTCTGAAGTAAAGTACTGCTAACCCATTATTGCCAGTAAGACTACTATAGGTTGTAGATGCCAAAATAAAGAACAAACACTTTATTAAAGATAAAATACCATATGGGGAGGGTTCACAAGCATAAAATAGGCTTTGTACAATAAAGTCAAATATTTGCTCTGAAACCACAAATGAAACAAGCCTGAGAGACTATTACCCCACACTGCATACCTACAGCATGTTCTCCTGAACTCTTCACACCCACATACAAATTTAATTTCCTTTTACTTCACTGTTTGTTTTCCATCACTTTTTAATCAGCCTTTTTTTAACATGTTGTAAGGTCTCACCTTCATCAATTTACAACTTTCTGCCAGACCTTGCTGTGGTCTGAACGTGTGAACTGCACCTTTATAATGAGTTTTTTGCTACTGTTTCAGTCAGTAAAGCTTTTTTTCCTTCCAACTATACAGATTATTTATAACCAACCTCTACTTCACCTTTTAAATGTAATAGAATCACCAAAACATTATGTAAAACATAACAGCAAAAATAGTAAATATGTACAAACAAAATCTAGTGAAAATGTAAAATAAGAAAAGGTACATAACTTTGGAAACGTGAACAAAAAGTTTATATAAAGTTCCCACAGAATTAGTTGCCATAGCTAGGCAGGTCATGGACAAATGCAATGTGTACAAATGCTTTGTTCAGTCCTTATACAAAACCCTATTAGTTAGGGCAGGAAAATGAGGTGGTAAAGAAAACATCACAAAAAATGACCTAAAAGCAAATGTATAAATTACAAGACATTTTCTGTNNAGCTTTTTTATTAGTTCAGGACTCTGTACAGCACTTTTTTATTGGTGGATGAATGTATCCACCAATCAGCAAGAACAACCCAGGTTGTTCACCAAAAATGGGCTGGCATCTTAACTTACATTCTTGCATTTCAAAAAAAATATACCAAGAGAATGAAGAAAATTTGATAATAGGAGTAAATTTGAAAGTTGCTTAAAATTTCATGCTCTATCTGAATCACTAAAGAAAACATTTGGGTTCAGTGTCCCTTTAATTATGCCCTTTGCTCCGGCACTTTTTCTCCCCCATTTTGAGCATTACAGGATACAGCTTCTGAAGCATTTGTTCAATTAGACCCTGACACCTTTAGCTTTATAGCTTATTTTAATATGTATCTACATTAACTGTAAATCCAAAATTAATCTTTTGTGATTCAGATAGAGCATGCAATTTTAAACAACTTTCCAGTTTACTTCTATGATCTAATTTACTTTTTCTCTTGACATCTTTTGTTGTAAAGCATAGGCTCAGGATCACTAATGCACTTCTGGGAGCTCAGCTAGCTGATGACTGGTAGCTGTACACATATACCACTTTTCAATGGCACACCCTGTGTTCTGCTACCTCCCAGTAGTGCATGTCTGGTCCTTCAACAAAGGATACAAAGGGAACAATGCACATTTGACAATGTAAGTAAAAAGCGGTACGCCCAATTGGAATCATGAAAGAAAGAAAAAAAATGGGTTTCATGTCCCTTTAAAAAAGTGCCAGAGAGGGGGGCATGATTTATTGCAGAAATATAGGGTAACTTTCTATAAAAATATGTAAATAATAAACTTGTTTTCCTGCACTTATTGCTCTACATTCAAGATCAGTAAGTGCCTTTACATTTCATCTTGCTTTTTATTAACTTCCTGTATTTTTCTTAGTTTAGAATCCTAATTCTAAAAAAAAGTGAATGCAAAATAATTTGTGAATAATAATGACCATATAATTACTATATATTGACCATATAATTACTATATATTGACCATATAATTACTATATATTGAAAGGGGCATTGAAATATTGCATGAATCCTTAATTTCCATATCACTACAAAAAAATAAAAAAAAAATAAAAAAATGATATGCATGATCAATTATTGTATTAAAAGTTAATTGGTTTATTGATGATTGTCCAGCTCCCATTTCATTTTCTCTTTGAAATGAAGGCCAAAATATTAATGGGACATTGGCGTGCATTGCCTCCAATTCCCATATAATAGCAGACATTTAAAATATGCATGTTTCATTCATGCATATTTTAAGTGAAACTTACCCTATTTCTGCAGCCTTCAGCCAACCCCCATTCATACCTCTTAAAAATAAATAAATAGGCTGCTGGGACTACAGCCAATCAGAGGCCAGAGTGTTTGAGCCACTGTTCTGCAGCGTGAACATTTTCTCCCTCTAAGCAACAGCCATACAGACCATAATTATAAAAAACTGGTTATCCTGGTAATCAGGCTAAACCATATATACGGTACTTGTTATCTGGAAGAATTAATTGAGGGTGCTAAGGCTTTAAGACTGGGTGCTAAATCACATGCAGTTGTAACCATTAAGGGTCAGATTACAAGTGGAGCGGTATTTAACGCTCCCGCTCGCAAGCTAACTCCAATAGAAGTAAGCTTTTCGTGTGCACTGGGTAAAGCTGATATTACAAGATGAAAGTAAACTGTTTTCGCACAAGCAATAACCTGCTGCACACGAAAAACTGAACTTAGGATATCTCGCACTCATGAATGTATTCCCCCGTAGAAGTCAATGAATCAATCGCGTTTACTTTTAACTTGTAATACGAGGGATAAATCCGATGCGCACAAACACCTGCGATAAACCAGATTTTCCCTTGCACGTAACTGTTAGTGTGCCACTAGTAATCTAACCCTAAATCTGGTAGCAACAACAAAAATCTCCATGGAATATTTTTGTTGGCACTCCCAGTTATTATACTTGAATATTAGACAGCTTATTCTTGTACTTAGAGCTGTTAATAATATTATTAAACCAGTCTGATATATGAGGCTTGTGCTTCGTTAAAATTATCATCCACACGTTAAAAATTAAATGTAATTTAGAGGACATTAAACACCTCTTATTTTTTTGTAAAATCTTGGGCTTGTGCCTAAGGTCAAAAATCAAATCTGTAACCTGTAGCTGCTGCAAGCCAAATAGCTAGCATACATATTTTTCATCTTTTGGAAATCCAGATTTTGCTTTTTAGCCCCTCTAGGGAGTGTGGAACTAAGCACACATTTTACACAGAAACAAGAGGTGTTTCTGCTTTAAAAAAATAAACTAAAAACACCCAGGGATTTGCTTTGGAATGGGACATTATATGCGCAATAAAAAAATCTGGGACCCCTAACAAAGTTTATTTTTTAGTAGACAAGTCCCTCTATTAAAAAAATATGTCAATTTTGTCTGTAAAGTCAGGTGATCACTGTGGTCACAGTAAACACCTTGCAAAACAAAAAAAGTGCTTTTATTTCTGTACTGCACAAGGGGGCCTATTTATTCTATCGTATAACCCACAAAAGCCCACATATTTTGGTCACTGGGCAATTTTCAATATTATTTATTAAAATCTAAGCAAAACTATACTTTTTTTATTTTTACCATTTTTGCCGCATCCATGATTTCACATGCCATGAAATATACTGTAAATATTATAACGGTATGTTGTGAATCTGGGCCTGTTGAGTGGGCCACTCACTAAAATTTTACTTCAATAGCAAAAAAGATCAAAATTGGCTCAGCAATGGGGTGTAAAAATGCTTAGCAGCAAAAGGGTTAAATGGCAAGTAATGCATTGAGAAACTTTACAATAAGCTTTCCCCTCAATTTAACTCTTTAAATTGTGTAAACTGGAAATGCAGAGTACGCTACTATATTCTATGTGGTCGCTGTTTGATTTTTCTAGTAACTAGTTTACAGCATTCCGCTGTTGGTGAATACAAAATTTTCCATTCAAGACGTAGTGGTTGCTTTAACTTAACTCCAATCTGTCAGAAGAGCTGGGCAAATAACTTTGCATGGCTTTATGGGAGTTGTGTACAAATGAAGACATTTCATTCCACGTTTAAAGGGGCACTGTAATGTAAAACTGCTTTCCACTTAAAGGGACAGTAAACACCTTGAGACATTTATATAAAATGTCTAGTTATGTCTAATGAAACAACTTTGCAATATACTTTAAAGGGACAGTTTACACCAATTTTCATATTTGTTATTTGTTTTAAAAAAATGTTGAGACTTGACTGATGTTATTCTGTAGTAACACAGCAGAAGTGTCTTCTAACTACAAGGTGTTCAGTGTCCCTTTAATGCAGTTTCCAATGACTTTTTATACCAGCTGCAGAGTATTAAATGTATTGGAAATTTCTCCTTTACAGTAGTTTTTTTTCTTCATATAAATGAAATATCAGTTTTGCTAATTGAAACTACAACCCATTGTTCTTGAGAACATACCCATTCACAGGGACTGAGCATGTAGGAAGATCAGACCTGCTTGTCTTTTCTCTCTTTCTCCTTATCTTACTTATGTCTCTATACACAAGGGCCAATACTTAGATAGAGCAGTGGGAAATCAATGAAACTGTAATAGCTTTTACCTGAAACAATTTGCACTCGTATACATTTAAATTTTAAGTTTTATGTCCCT
>CAJPDP010543244.1:0-10224 GCA_905336975.1 Bombina variegata variegata
TACTGTATATATAAATACAAAGAACATTTTCTTCTATGTAAAGAAGATTGGAATATAGAATATGAGTAACTACCTTTAATTTTAGCAATGTAGGTCTAACTTGGTGTTGGCTTAATGCTTGTGCAATAAATGTTTTTTTTGGGGTTTTTTAAAGCACACTCCATTAAAGTCTATGGGGAGTAGAAGCTAGCGTGGTTGTGATATCTGAAGTCCTGAAGTTAGCCAGTTTACTTCCAGCTGTGTTTGCATGTGACACACTCTAAATATTGCACCACTTGTAATCTGTTCCTGTATGTGCAGAACTTTATCCGTGATTGTCAGTTCCTTGTATCAGATATGAGGTAAATTTATACAGCATCAGCTTACTAACTCAATAAATGTGGATTTAAAAATAAAAAATGATATTTTTAAGTGGATAAACTTATCTGAAAGAATAATTCTCTGTTGGTCAAATAGTTTGAGAACTTATTCCCTAAAAGGGACAGTCAACACCAACATTTTTATTGTTTAAAAAGATAGATAATCCCTTTATTACCCATTACCCATCAAATGATTTTTCTACAGAAATCTTCATTTTCTGTTGGAAACTATTCAATTTTTTTTTTTCTAAAGGATTGTGATGGACCCCTTGTTTGAATAATGTGGTGCAAACATACTGAAATATACTGCACAAATTCAAATAATCATAATGTAAGGATTTACACTGTTTGGTTATGTGCAATTTGGTGACAAGATTTTTAAATCTAGCTTTCTGGATACTTCTTTTTTTTATCTACCAGTTAAGGATTGGCAAATGTGCTGAAAGTGTAATTCGTTTGGTAGAACAAATAGTCCTGCGGACATTCATTTTCATCTAATGTTGATAAGAATGAAAATCCATTAAAATTCGGCAATCAAATATTATTTCCGATTTTTAAATGTTACTTTTGTTTTCAAATGTTCATAATTAGATTGAATATCCACATTTGAAATTTTGAATGTAACATTTTATTTAACAAATACGATCCAGAAGTTCAATAGTTCATATGGTAGGGCATTTAGTAAATGGATACATATTAGATACAAATATATCAATTTGAATGTTTATATTTCGAATATTGCATTATTCAAATATTACATTTAAAGAAGGCATTAGAAATACTATTACAAATATATATATATTCAAATTTTTCATTTGAATATCGCATAACTTGAAGAGAATTATTATAAAAATTTTAATCGAATGTTACATTTAAAGAAAGCCTTAGAAATATTATTACATTAAATGAATTTTAGAATGTTATACAAACATTCAAAATTCGAAACAAACGAACAAACAAATTAGTTAAAATTCATTTCACTTTTCAAATGTTGCAAAACATTCGCCCATCCCTACTGCCAGCAATTTAATAGTAAATCATGTCATGAATTTTAACATTATTTACTCATTTAAAAGGAACAATGAATTAATAAATTTGTGACAGACACAATCAGATCCAGATATGTATACAGCAATATTTTTGATGAACATTATAAATTAAAAAAAAGACTGTTTTGTTTGTTACAGGAATACATTTCATCTGAAGCTAACTCTATACAAATCAGCAGGAAGACTTTTCTGAAACTTATATAAAAGTAGTGCATTATTGGTACGTCGCTAACTATTTCTATGTGTATATGAATAATAAGGTTTCTATGTTCTTTGTAAATCTCCCCTTATCCCCCAGCAAAATTCCATGTGATAATGGCAGGTGGCCATGTAGTTTCTGTCTTAGCAATAAAGTTATCAGTCATGATGATAATTTTAAACATATGTCACATTCACAAATATATAAATATTAAATTGCTATGCTATAGTTTGTAGTATTGACATGAATCAATTTGACATCAAATGAAATTACTTGTAATAGATATGGAAATAATGAGTACTTTGCATATGTGTAGTTATTAAATGTGCATATAATTGTTTACTTCAATATGTATAACTGTTAAAATCTTAATACAGTTCTATATATTTACATATGCAAATGACAGACTTGGCACCAGCAACAAAACTAGCAATACCATACACATTATATATAGTAAAATATAGCATGACATGCAAAAAATAAATTTAGCATAATCACATTTTTAACATAATATTGATGCAAAGACCATAAATTAAACATTATTATATTTATATAAATATTGAATAACTAAATTAATAGATTTCATATCATTTTTCTTTATTAGTGAATTTTATAGTGTAGTTTTACATTTGACTTTTGTACAAGCATCCAGGAGCTTTGGTTGGCGTGTGAAATTACATGATGTATATTTATGAGTAATTTATTTTAATTCTATGTTTACAGCCAAACACGTCAGACATCAGTATAGTCAGTTGATTACCTGCCTTTTTATTGTATGACATTTGTATCTATAAAGCATTTCTTGATTGTTTACCTGTGCTTAGAAATAGATGTTACCTAATATGATTTTTCTCACATAAATACAAGACCAAATTAAGTTTAAAATTTTTATTGAATCCAGGCCTTACAGCAACACTGAAACTGATACAAAGTCAGTCAAATCTGCATTGTTTGTTGTTTATTTTAAAGCTTAAAGCGATACAAAACCCATTTTTTTATTCTTCCATGATTCAGATAGNNNCTAATTTACTCCTATCATCAATTTTTGTTTGTTCTCTTGCTATCTTTATTTAAAAATCAGGAATGTAAAGCTTAAGCGCAAGCCCATTTTTGTTTCAGAACCTGAGTTACACTAATGTAGCCACCCATAAGCAAGCATTATCCAGGGTGCTGAACCTAAAATGGGCCGGCTCATAAGCTTTATATTGCTGCTTTTTAAATAAAGATAACAAGAGAAAGAAGTAAATAAGAAAGTTGCTTAAAATTGCATGATCTATCTGAATTATGAAAGAAAAAAAATTGGGTTCAATATCCCTTTAAATTACACTAAAATTGTATGTGATATTTATTCTTGTGATGAAGAGGTTTTATGGCACTAATGGACCTAGACATGCTCAAAATTCAAATTGAAAATTACATCATATTTGATGCTTTTATCACTAATAAATATTGTATACCTTTTATACCAAACAATATTTAGGTAAAGGAAACCAGTAAGCTTTGAATATAACCTTAGATGACAGTACTATTAAATAGAGATAATTTTTGTTTGTTTCACTGTAATGTCCATTAATGTTTAATCAATAAAGTTTGCTATATTCAAATCTTTTTAATATAATATTTGTTAAAACAACAAAGCTTAAAAGGACAATGTACCTATGCAAGCGACTGATTAAAGTTAATTGTATTTGGAGCATCTGCAGGAAACCCCCCTTCAAATGGGCTTGGCTCTTTGTCTCTACTATTCTCTGCTGTTGCCTCTTTTTACATATCCAATATTGCAATATTCAATTTTCAATATTGGTGGCTGTTTTAACAGGCCAAAGTAGATATTTCAAATAACAAAATAAAGCTTAATATACACCAGCAAGTACAATGGATCATTGGGATCACATTTTACAGTGTAAGGTCTCTTTATGTTTTTCCACTGTTGTCGCTAGGTATCACAAATTTTGATGATGTTTTTGTTGTTATACCAGTAATACAGAAATGGCTGAATTTTTAACTTGATCATTTTTAAATGTCCAAGATGTGAGAACAGGTATAAAAGCAGTGATGTGCCCAAATGCCATGTAGAGAATTAGTGCTAATCTAACATTAAACCTTTGCTCTATGTTTGTTTTGCTGATGCTGATAATATTTAAGTAAAATACAAATATAACAGTTGAACCTTAAAAAAACCATATATATTTATGCTGAAGTCTGTTTAACCCTTCACTAGCATGAATTTCAGAGAAAAACACCCAAAGTACCAGAGAATTTTAAGCATTTTTTCTATCACTCAGTTCACAAATAAAAAAGGCTTTTAATGGAGATAGAGAGTAATTATTACATTCCACAAACACCTGTAGTTTTCTAACTGTAAAAAAAAAAATCAGCTAAAAATGTATGTTTTTTAATGATTTTAAGGTTTCTATCTACAGCTATGTCTAAAATGATGCAATAATGTCCCCAAAAACTGTGTATATATTTAAACTAGACAACACAATGTATTGTTCTAAGTGCATTTTGGTATATTTCAAACCACCATTTGACTGCTAATATAACAAAACAAAGTTAACTTTTTTTTACAAACTTTGGGTTTAAAACTACATTTTTTACATAAAAATACTGCAGCCATTAGACAAATGGTTGTAAAAGTTTATCTAGGATCACCTTTTCTCCGAAATGGCAGACATGCATGGCTTTGCCATTGATTTTTGGTAATTAAAAAGCCACTAATTGCAGCTGTGCTTCACACTTATGAAGTTCTCAGCAATAAAGGGGTTAACCAGTTAGTTGTTAAGGGTAAAATATATTGAAGTGCAGAGATTACCCTCCCACCTGACACCACCTCCCTGATCCCACTCCAAATCCTCTCTTCTCTCCCCCCTCCCACAGGTCACCATCAACTTTTCCACCATCTTAGGTACTGCAGCCAGTCTACCAATATACAGTCAGGGTTTTTGTTTATTATTTGTTTATTTTCTGTAGTGTAAAGATCTCTCTTCACACTTCCACCTCCATGATCCCTCAAAACTAGCTATCATCTCTCCCTCCTCTTACTGCATCACCATATGTGTTACTGGCAATATGACAGCGTGCAGTCTTGGGGAGGGTTTGTGTTATTTTTTTTTATTATTTTTTTCTGAAGTGTAGAGATCCCCACCTCCCACTTCAAGCTATCTCACTATAGGATCCCACCACCCACTCTAATTGTCCCCTTTTTTGTAGCGTAGGGCCCCATACCTTTCTCTCCCCTTCTAAAAAAAATTCTGTAGCATAGGAAATCCTCCCCTCCCTCCCTCCTACTGCAATGGACCACACAACCACCTCCCTCCTTCCCTCCCAAAACTCCTATGACACCACCTTACCCGGTACAGATAGTAACACTGTCTGTGGCACTATCTGTATCGGCGATCTACCTTCATATGGTAAGGGGGCACAATTAAAACTCCCTTACAATATGAAGGCAGATGCTTTCTGCCTCCAGCTGCAGTCTTTGCTGTCTAAGATGACAGAGGGGACCGCAGCATGTGCCAAAGTTTTAGATATAGGTACTACGCCAACACAGTATGCTAGGCAAAGTACTTTGTGAAATAGTACCTATGTCCATTAGGCTAGATGGATAAGAAAGCACCATATTGTCTTCCTAAATTTTAATGAGATGTAAGTGAATACTTCTGACCATGTCTCTAGAACACTGTGGACCACCCATGGCCAACCGCTGGAGACACTCTTTGTTCTATCCAGCTAAACTACTTTGTCATAACAAAACAGACATGCAAACATTTTATAATTACAAACATGTTTATAAACAATTTTTCAGTCATATTCCCTAAGTGTTGTGATTGTAATGATTGTATTTCCATGTTGTTAGTAGTTTGTGTTTGATGTATGAGATATCATGTGTTAAGCACCGCACAAAACTTAAGAATGGCTACTAAAGAAATACTAAATAATTTCTAACATGATCTAATTTTTAGAACAAGGTTCCTTTGGCAACCACTGTATGAATCTTGGTCACAGTAAGATAGGAATACACCAGTCTCTATAAATTTAGGTCACGGTAAGCTAGGATCATACCAGTGTCTATGAATCTAGGTCATAGTAAGCTAGGATCACATCAGGGTCTATGAATCTAGGTCACAGTAAGATAGAAACACACCAGTGTTTATGAATTTAGGTCACAGTAAGCTAAGATCACACCAGTGTTAGTGAATCTAGGTCATGGTAAGCTAGGATCATAACCAGTGTCTATTAATCTAGGTCATGGTGAGCTAGGATCACACCAGTGCCTATGAATCTAGGTCATGGTAAGATAGAATCATATTTGCTTTATTAGTAGTGGGCCAAAACACTGATTCATTCACCTGTGCAAAATAGTAGTTTGGTCTTGATGTATGAGATATCATGTATTGGGCACCTCACACAACTTTAAAGAATGCCCAATAAAGAAGCACTAAAGAATTTCTAACGTGATCTCATTTTTAGAATGAGGTCCCTTGGCAACTAGTGTCTAAACCTAGGTCACAGTGAGCTAGGATCACACCAGTGTCTACAAATCTAGGTCATGATAAGCTAGATCACACCAGTTTCTATAAATCTAAATCAAAGGAAGCTAGGATCACACCTGTGTCTTTGAATCTAGGTAATGGTAAGCTAGGATCAAACCAGGGTCTGTGAATCTAGGTCATAGTAAGCTAGGAATACACCAGAGTTTATGAATCTAGGTCACAGTAAGCAAGGATCACACCAGTGTCTATGAATCTAGGTCTTGGTAATCTAGGATCCCACCAGGGTCTATCAATCTAGGTCACAGTAAGCTAGGATCACACCAGTGTCTATGAACCTAGGTCATGGAAAGCTAGAATCACACCAGGGTAATCTGCGTCACGGTAAGATAGGATAACACCAGTTTCTATGGTAAACTAACATCACAACATTGTCTATGAATCTAGGTCATAGTAAGCTAAAATCATATTTCCTTTTTATTATTTGTGGCACATAATTATTCATTCACCTGTGAAAAAATATGCCAGCCATAAAATATGATCTGTTGGTGCACTATTTGTTTGTTGGAGTGTTCTGTTGCTTCCTTCAGTTGAGATGTGTGTATTTGTATAATTGTAATTATGGAGCTACACAAAAGGTGTTTACTCATGATCCATCCATTTATGGGCATTGGTAGGAAAAATCATAATCATTGGAAAATCATATTTAGAGTAATTGTTAGGAAATAAATATGGGATTTCACCTTTAAGATGCTTCTATCATAGCATGTGCTTACAAATAAAATGTGTTTTGTATATAAAGCTTGTTACAGAAATAACCACAGGCAAGACAAGAGGACTAGGAAATGAATTTCTGCTTTCCTGTTCCTACATGTATTTTTGTTTCATTAACCACTTTTATTTCATAATGCAAAGCTAACATAATAACACATAGATCCCCCCATGGACTTTATTGGTCTTAAAACAAATATGCTTTCAAGATTTTGAGGAATTTATTGTTCTCTCTGTTAGTGGCACAAATTGCATACAAATTAAACGTTTCAAGGGAGATTACTAAATGTCGGATTTTATAGAGTTTGTTGAACAGCAGGAGTTTAGAAAAAAAACTGAACCAGATTATATACTGTAGAAGATTAAAGGAATTATTAAAAGTGCAGAGCAATATATATATGAAAAAGAGGGGAAATATAATGAATGTATAGTGCAAAGGTTTTTTTTCATTGCACATAAGTAAACATTTTATATTACAGTCTTTAGGTGTTTAATGCCACTTTAAACATGGTTTGCTTAGTATCTAAAGAACAACATGGGGCACCACATAGCGTTACCTTGTAACAGTAAAACAAAGAGGTACACAACAAAGTGGAAACTCACAATTTGGATGGCACCAAATCACTGTGTAGATACCGCAGTCTCGCACTCTCATTCCCCATCTGACTGGACTCTGGTAAACTGCTGCACGCTTGGTGGTTGAATCCACAAACAGTGGAAACATGGGACAAGTCAGCACATGCCCACCAAACAAATAAACTCTGGTTTGTAGCTCCTTACTGGTAAACCCAACAGACAGCACCAAATTCATAAATATAAGCACACTAAAATACATGCTTTATGCAGAATTGTCTCTAAATGTGTATGTAAATATAAATAGGGCTATAATACCTGAGCTTTCAAGAGAATTAAAAGGACAGTCTATACCTTATTCATCTTAAAATCTTACCTTAGATTAAGCTGCAAAAAGCCTCCTGCACCCTTTCGTTATCATGCAGCAGGAACAGTAAAAAAGTTATTTTAAACTGAATATTGTTTCTGGCCAGTTTGAAATGACTGCCAAGCTCAGCCCACTGATGACATCACGATCTGGACTGCATCTAGGCACTCTGCTGAATAGCATTGACAGTCTGTTTAATTCAACTAGTGAGCCTTTTGTGATTGGATGCCATATGCAGCCCAGATCATGATGTCATCAGTGGGCTGAGCTTGGAAGCCATTTCAAGGTGGCCAAAAACAATATTCATTTTAAAATAACTTTTTTACCATTCCTGCTGCATATAGAAAAGGTGCAGGAGGCTATTTGCAGCTTAATCTAAGGTAAGACTTATAGATTACCAAGGTGTAGACTGTCCCTTTAAGCATGTTTTATAAGAGATGTAGATTAGATAGTTGTTACAAATCCTATGCTCTATCTAAATCATGAAAGAAAAAAAATTGTTTTCATGTCCCTTTAACCTCTATTATAATGATGGAGGTGCATCAATTTCAAAACCTTACACTCCTCAATGCATAGAATGAGTTCCGGTGAAGGATACCGGCATCAAAGAACACATCCAAAACCGTAAAGAACAAACAAGGTAAAAGAAAGAAAAAACTCCCTCTATAAAACATTCCATTCTTACATATGGAAAAAAGAAAACATGTAAATAGGGGCCGAGATGTAGATGCCCCAGAATGCCTACTGGCAGCCCCTCGAGACCCCTTTCCAGTGAGGCTACTTTACCGTTATAAAATAGACTTGCAAATGTTCTAAAATCACAAACTTTTACATAAATTGTCTTGCAAGCATGTTAAAGGGACAGTAATACTGTCAAATAGTTTTCCTTTAATGTATTTCCAATTACTTGTTAAATCAGCTGCTGAGTATAACATGTATGACAAATTGCGTTTTCAGGTTTATTTGTGTATATGAAATAGCTGGTTTTGTGCTCTGAAACCACAGCCTATTATAATGGGTAGAGCTTGAAGGTAAAATCAGATCTCATTTTGTTGTCACTTTGTGTACACACACATGATTTCTTATCTTATATTTGTCTGTAAGCTAAAGCTCAATATTTAGGGCCTAATATTCAAAACCTCACCGCTCAGGTGAGATGATCTTAAGAAGTCTCGTCGGTACAATGAGGCCCTTAAAAAAATTAGAAACAGAAATTTTATCTTGAAAATGTTTATGTTGCTATGTAGTGTTCTTAATGTGAAATTATACATTATAGAACAAGGTCTAAAAAAATCCTAAAGATTTTGTGTGATTTCTTTCCATGCTGGCGAGGTTTTGAATATCAGGTCCTTAGAGAGAACAATGGAAAATTATCATTTTATTAGTTATCTCTTCTACACCCCACCGGGAGTGTAATTTCTTCTGCTGGCTGTGTTTACATTGCCTGTCAATAGCCTGGACTTAAGTATAGTAACTTTCAGTATCAGTGGGGATACCACAGGCTAAATCAACTATTTCAAATGCTGAAATAAGGGTAAATGAGCTACTTGTAAACAATTTAATACACTCCAGTAGGTAAAATGGATCATTAGAAAAAATTAAAGGGGAGAAAAATGTTGGATAAACTGTTCCTTTAAATATGTATATGATGTGTGAGATGATATGTATTGGGCACCTCAAGCAGCCATAGATAGTAATGTCAAGAAACCCAACAGACAAACATTGTCAAAGATAGTTGAAGCTGCTCAATGCATTTCCAACATAATCTAATCTTTTTAACAAGGCCTCTTGGCAACCTCTTGATAGTCTATTACGCTAGACCAATGTATTAACTTTTGTTGTGACACTAGTAATTAGAAATGTCTAATTAAAGTGTTTATTAAAGAGTCAGTAAAGTCAAAATTAAGCTTTCATTATTTAGATAGAACACTCAATTTCCAGTTTATTTTTATTATCAAAAATGCTTTGTTCTTTTGTTATACTTTGTTGAAGAGAAATTCTAGGTAGGCTCATAAGAGCTCAGGAGCGTGCACATGTCTTTAGTACTCTATGGCAGCATTTTTGCAACAGTGAATAACACTGTTACAAACAATGTAGCAAAACACTACTGACATAGACTACTAAAGACATGTGCACACCCCTGAACTCTAATAACCCTACTTAGATTTACTCTTCAACAAAAGATGCCAAGACAATAGAGCACTTTTGAGAATAGAAATAAAATGAAAAGTTGCTTAAAATTTCACGCTCTATCTCAGACATCCTCAAGCTTGGCCCTCCAGAGGTTTTGGAACTACATTTCCCATGATGCTCAGCCAGCATATCAAGTCTGAGGATGTCTGCTATAGGTGATGTGAGCTCATAGCAAAACCATAGAAATGCTGGTGTACTGGTTATATGTGTGAGTTGGGTT
>CAJPDP010543488.1:0-10811 GCA_905336975.1 Bombina variegata variegata
TTGATAAATCTAGCCCTTAGTGTCTTACAATCCACTATTCTCCGAGAAGGTTTGAATGCTTGTGCACAGGACACCTACAGCATATGTGCATATGACACTACAAAACCTGTTATAACTCTTACTACAAGTATTATTTCTAATACAGGTATATTGCAAAAATGCTTTTAGGCAGATTTGAAATTTGACCTTTCTGTACTTTTAAGAAATATTTAGAAATCCAAACTTTTCAAAAGAAAAAATAAACTCAATAAAAAGAAAGCTAAGGGTTTTATCAGAAGATTAGAAAAGAATAAAATTGCAAAAAAGCTAATCTTAAAAAATATCAATAACTGAACAAGAATATTTGACAAGGTAATAAAAATATTAAGGGTTTTCTTTGCCTGTGGGTAACACTATATTTTTTTTTTAGTTTATCGCATCACAAAGTTGAAAAGCTGCAGTGACTCAGATAAGAGTAAATATATTTAGAATAGGAAAAAAAGACTCAATTTTCATTAACAGAACATTGCACCATTAAACTGAATATTGATGGGTTTCTTTTTTAATGCAAAAAAGATACATTTGCCTTATTATAATTTCTAAATACAATTTTGTTTATGCTAGGACATTGCAAGGTCGTATGGGTATATTGTTGGAGGTAACAATAAAGCTATTTTTCATGGAAAGCCTGCATAAAAAGTGAGTTATTGAAATCTAAGAACACAAATTTGTGTACATTTAGAAACATTCTAAACTTGTTTGTATTATGAGTTAAGATATTTTAGTCAATAGGGATGTTTTTATTCTTGTTCTCTATCTGTCCTTTTAGTGTCATATTTAGTATTTTTAGTTTTAAAGTAGTTCTGACAAATTGTACATAATGCACAATTTTACAACATATACACACATAAAATAATCTCTGAGAATTATACAATCAAATATGAACCTTCCCCTTGCCTCTATACAATGATTTAGGCATGGAAATATATTGTTGTCCTTTGCAGTTTCTTCGTAGCATTGAGCATTCTATGAAATGAGTTGTGGAAAAATAATTTCAAGGGAAAAATTTCAATGTTATAACAGCAAACCTCAAACATTGTTTTAGAGATACAGTTATATTTTATCAAACATTCCTAGTTATTACAATAGTAGTTCCTCATACAAAATATATATATTGCTACAAAAAATATGTTTTCTTATTGGACCATGGGACAAAGCAACTTTTATGCTCTTCATTAATGGTCATTTCAGCAAGGTCTGTGTGTTACTAGACCTGGAGAAATATAAAGAACCCAGATCAGTATTCTAATTTCACTAAGAATTAAATCTGTCTAGTTATCATAATCAAATCAATTGATTCACTAACCCTTATTAAGCCACTTTACAGTATATCAAATCAACTCTATGAAATATGTTTTTCTCACTTATGCATTATTTAGGTTTTCAAGTAAAATAGCAATTTACAACTTCACCACAGCATTTCCAGTGGTGGTCCAGGGGTGCAGAAATATACCTACACTTTACTTTGTACCCCTTTTGTGTTGGCCAGGAAGGCTATGGAAGAGGTTAATAATGGTGCCTCCCTGTAGCAGTCCTATCATCCTATGGAGTCAATTTATCATGTTCCGTACGGAGCTTGATGCCCCGTGTTTCCGGCGAGCCTGAAGGCTCGCCGGAAAAAGAAGTTATGAAGCAGCGGTCTGAAGAGAAGAAATTGGATATTCCCACACGCAAAATATTTAAAAAAATGTTTACATTTTAGCATAAAAGCATCTATGTTTCAGCATCGAAAACTGTACTCCATATACAGTCAATTCTCTATAACAGTGTTTCTCATACTTTTTCAAACTGTGGCACACTAGGTAATCCAAATGTCTGTAATGTTGCATCTGTGTTTTTAATCATAGACTCTCATGAAATTAACCGTAAAGTTATAGTATTTTGCAGTTTACATTACATGGACTGTTTTTAAATCCTTTTAAAATATATAGTTTATAGAGAAACTTTGAAAATTTGAAAGTAATGAATGTGTAGTGTTGAAATGTCCTTTTAAATATCTTGGTATCATGGACTCATTTGATAGTGTTTTACCAAATAAAGACACTGCGCACGCACAACATTTATATAATCATAAATTATTCTGAGGAAGGCTCTCATGCCAAACAGATATAACTTATCTTGTTAGCCCATGATACAATCAGTCTTGTATTACTAGTGGTCACTGGTCAATTGGTAGTGCTTTCCTTTAGCATTTGCAACAAAATAAACCAACGCGAAATAAATATTAGCTTTAAAAAAAAATAATAATAATGCTAATGTAAATTTGGAGGCAAACATCTGGTTCTCTCGCTCCAAATTATCCAGATACATTGCTCTACATTATACTACATAACAGCTCAAATTATCATGCCAATGTCCCTTAAGATATCTGTAAATTATTTCATGATATGCTATGCAAAAAGTAAAGGAAAACAAAACACAGAAATATTTTGGATAGAAATCGCTCATAATTTTGAATATTTAAACTGAATGTAGGTTAGTTATTTAACCCCTTAACGATCAACTTACCCTGTACGTAGGAGGTTGTTAAGGGTTTTACTGGCGCAGATTCCCTGACAGTAGTGAAGCTGTGCTAGTACTGCATGCCTCACTTCTGGAGGCATGCAGATAAAGTGTGATCTTGCCGACATTGGCAAAACCTGCACTATTTCTGGGGCATGTGAATGGGTACTTTGGAGTCCATTAATTGGTTAAGATCACCTCATACTACAGACAGTTCACAAAGACAAGGTAGATCACGTACCCCACAAGGATGCAGCAGCTATGTTTTAGGTGTGACCACACAATCACAAAGAAGCATACCTCCAGGCCACAGAAAGGTGTGGGTTAAGCTGCAGACCACCACAGAGTGGGCGATATACAACATTGTAATTAATTTGACTTTCTGATATTTATCCCCTTCTGAAATATCAGTTTTGGATAAAGGTTTAACATTTACTAAGGAGTTTCAAAGACATACACACACAAGGATTACTTGTGGATAACACTTGATGTAAATAATCTTTATACATTTATTCCACATGATGAGTGTCTTAATGCAGCTGAATGGTTTGTCACTCATTTTGATGACTATAAAGGTTAACCCACTCAGTTTCTTTTTACAACATGTTGAATTTTGTCTGACTAAAAATTATTTCAAATTTGAAGACACTTTATTGCTTACAAAAATTTAGCACAGCGATGGGTCTAATTTGGCCTCATCTGATGCTGATTTATTCATGGCCTTTTGTAAAACAAATATGTTTTGGCACAAAAACATGATTCTATTCTTTTTTACACAAGATATATTGATGATATATTACTCATTTGGCAGGGTACAGTTGATTTTATGAGATTAATTCTACACCTCCACCAGTGAGGTTTAAGTTGGCATATAATTAAAAAAAACACTTTTTTGAATTTAAAGATCAGCATTTTGGGCAATTAATTATACACCATGTTGTTTTCAAAACGTACTGATAGTAATTCACTTCTTAGAGACAACAGTTGACATCCCCCCTAATTTATTCAAGGTGTTATTAAATCTAAATTTATTCAAGGCATTACTAAATCTAAGTTTATCAGCACTATTAGAAATAATTCTAAACAATTGGGGGGGGGTCTCCCAGTTACAAACAATTAAGACTAATTTCCTCCAACGGGTTACAATGAGCAACAGTTGGACAAGTAGCTTCCCACTTTAAGGAAATTGGACAGACTAATTCTATCTTCCAGGTTTTGGTCAAACACTGCAAAAATTAGAAACAAAATATTGACAACTCTGGCACTTTCTATCTACCGATCCAACTATTCCTTTTATCCAGATGCCTCCACCTATTATTGGTTTTAAAAGGGGTGCCTATTAGATAAAACTCACCCAGTTAATAACTATTGGGAAGTGGCACAGGGTACCTTAAAAAAAGGCCACAGATATGTTTAGGCTGCACAACATGCAAAACTCTTATTGCCACAAAATGTTTTCCATCACCATCAGAATAGGAAATCCACTATTAATAATTTGGTAAATTGCTCTACCATGTTTATAGTATACATGATAATTTGTCCCTGTTCCCTCTATTATGCAGTTAAAACTAGTGGCACACAATCCATGAATGCATGGCTAACCATTGCAGTGCAAGCTATCAAGCTATCAAAAGTGGAAGGTTAGAACAACCGGTAACCCATTACTTTGTTCAAGAGGGACTTCAGTGGCTGCTTTAGGAACAATGATCATAGATCATGTACCAAACTTTTAAGAAGGGGGCAATAGAGAGTGTTGTTGAAAAAAGAGGCCCAATTGAGTTTTCATTTGGGGACTATTATACCAGGAGGTCTTAACTCTATGCCAACCTTAAGATGTTTTGACTGACAGCCTAGTTTTATCGAAATCCTATATGCCTAGTTAGATATACATGGAGGGTGTTACCTGTGGTGAGACATTGTTTATGATAACTTTTATGGTTCTACCTGAACACATACTCACTTAGACGGATGAACATTGATGGGGATTCATACAATCCCCTTCAGTGTTTATCCCAAGACTTCACTGTATTCTACCTTACTGATCCAGCGGTTACAATTCCACATATGTGCAAATATAACAACAACCCTAAATTTTCAAAGATGATCCAGGTTTAGGAGCTCTATATTGCTGTCCCTTCCATCTACCTACCTTCATTATAAATTTCCTAATTCACAAAGTGGAAGTGAGCGCTACCCAGCCACACCCCCAAGCAAACTCAACCATGCCCACGAGTTACCCAATCACACAAACATTAATCCTTTCCCAGACCCAGTAGCCTACATTGTTTACTCATCATTCCTCTTCCCTAAACTTCCTGTCTTGGATACTAGTCAGAAAAAGTTTCTGAAATTCACAGTAGTTCATTTCCACTATTAATTAAAAAAATGTTTTGTTTTTTTTAAAACACTCACAATGCAAAAATACTTCTTTAAAAATGAACACACATTTGGTAATAACTTTGAATGTGCATGTAATCAAACACTCATGCTTCTATAAGCCATATGCACATGCATTTTCCTATAAATTGCACTCAGAGACTAATGCCACACCTATGAAAAACCTTCCAACTGCTCACAAAGATATACACATACCAAGCAGTGTAATAGGCATTGGTGAATGTCTGAATTGTTCTATTCAATCCATAGCTTGAATTCCCCCTTGATATTTTTTTGGCATTTTTCGATTGAATATTAACATTTGAAAATCACATTTGAATACTGATCACATGCACTTACAATGAAGTCTACAAGAATCTACATTTCAATTTTAACATTTAAATATAAGCTAAGATCAACATACAATTAACATTTTAACACATTAAATACTCAGCAAGCATTCAGCAGGAGCTTAAAATGAGCAGATGTATCTGCAAGTTGTTAATTTTAATAAATGTGTCAAAATACCCAACTCTACCGTGAACCTGTGAACTTATTGTTTTATGACCTCCAGGAATAAATAGATGTGCATCCTTATATGATGATATTTAGAATATATTTTATCTAAAAGTGTCACTCTCCTTCTTAAAGCACCCTCTAGCATCTCTGAAATCCTACAAGGACTGTGAAGACAGATTTTTGTAATTGAGCAACATGAAAAACCACTGACAGGCTGAAGTGACAAAGTACAGTTCAGTTTTGCAACTGGAAGGTTAGGGAATTTAAGTTTAAAGAACGTGTTAATTTGTGGTTTTCATTTTTTTTCCAAATGGCATACAAATATGATATTTGGCGTTTACTTACTATTTCCTTAACATTAATCCATAATCTGATTTTTAACTTTTAAATAAAGTTTTTTATTTTATATTTTTTTTTAAGTAAATCCTTCAGTAGTGTTTTGATGGCCATGGATTATGCTCTTTGAAATTATAGTACTTTAAACTGGAGCAAACCATGGAAAATTGCACACCCTTTTTATATCAAATTGCCTTATTTCATTTTATAAAAAGACAATTTTTATACAGTATACCCAAAAAATGTAAGTATTGAAAATAAAATTATTATTCTAGCGGGGGCGGAGCTAACCGTCAGACTGAACAGACGTGTCCCAGTGGAGCTCCGTTCAAAAAGCCTATTTAAAGTTATTTTATACTCATTTAATTCACCCTAAAAGCCGGATTTTAGGTGCTATCACACCCTAAGAGCATCGGATAAGTAGCGGGCTCTGATTTGGTGAGGAACTGAACTGTGTTTTGAACCTTCGCTGAGCACAGACCGCATGAGGCTCAACTAATAGCAGTGGAGAGTGCAACAGCAGTTATTCTGGGTCTCCGGAGGTTCAAGACTCTGCTCCAGAGGCCAGCCTGTGTGCTCTGAAGCTTCTGCCTGGGTGTCTCCCTTCATCGTTGTGGCGGGCCACCTTTTGGTTCCGGATCCGAGGTCTCCCACGGTAAGGAAGGTGGGCCTACCTACCATAGGGCCTGGACTGTAACAGTTACCTCCCGCCGCCTGCCACTGACTGTGTCACAGCTCCGGAGGGTCGGGGCTCCGCTCCGGAGCAGAAGAGACCACTTACCTTGGTAACGGGGGAGACTTAGGAGGGAGGAAGAGGACCGGATAGTGGTTATTTGTCTCCAGCCCTGCAACTGTTATACCCAGCCTTGATTTATGGTGCAAATGGCTGCCATTTTGACTCTGGGCCCATTACAAAGCACTAGGAGCTTGATCGCCAGGATGAGTCTGCCCTGCCTTTAACAGAAAATATCCAGAAGGTTTTGGCTCCTGACATCCTCACTCAGGTTGCAAGTATTGCAGCCCTCCTGTAAACTGGGGAGGCACTGATAAGAGAGGATCCAGAGGTCTATTACCACATGGAACTTCTACCTCATCCTCCTCAATGTTCTTAAATGTGCAATTTGTCACGATGCATTCTGTTTGTTCTAACCCCACCCTCTTCCCTTACCTCCCCCCTTTAGAAGCTCTTCCACATTTTCCTTTCGACACCCTAAGCAATGGATAGAGAGGGACGCCTAAAACGTTTAACACATAGTGTCAGGGGCCTTAATTCGTCAGGTAAGAGAAGCATCTTCCTCCAGTCACTGTCATACCAGATTCCAGATGTAGTCCTTTTGCAGGAGACACATTGGAAATTAAACAAAACTCCCAAGCTCCTATCCAAACAGTATACTACTGTCTTATCTGCCCTGTACCAATCTAAAGCCAGAGGTGTAGCTATCCTCCTGCATAAACGTCTCGCCTCTGAAACTATATTTATCGAAAGGCACCCCCAAGCTAGGTACTTGATTTTAATCTGCAAACTCAACCAAATCCTATATATCCTTGTTTCAGTATATTTACCTAACACAGGACAATGTAAATGCCTTCACAAAATCCTCAAGAAGGTTGATAGATATAGGCAGGGTAAGGTAATACTGGGAGGGGATTTTAACGTAGTCTGGGATCCCCTTATAGATAAAAAGTCAACTAAAACCATCCATAGAGACAACAGAGACGATTCTGTTTCCCTACAATTTAGAACCCTTCTGAGTAAGTTTGGCTACTATGACATATGGAGGGCCTTCTAAACTCTAGACAAGAACTTTATGCACCTTTCCCACCCGCATTCAAACTAATCTAGGTTGGACTACTTCTTCAGTCAGGCCAAAACACTTGACCACACCACAAGGGTCTTTATCCATGTGTGCCCATGGTCTGACCATGACCAGGTCTCCCTCACATTGCGTGAAACCCCCGACACGCCCCACACTCCCTTGTGGACTATGCCACATAATATACTAGCTGACGTTCCCTTCAGGGAATCCATGAGGAGGGATTTAAGAGAATTTATTAGGCTAAATGATAACGGGATAGTCGCTGATGACATCCTATGGGGTGCCCTCAAGGCCTCAATGTGTGGGCTGATTACTAATAAGCAGGCTGCCATTAGAAAGGCTCTAGGATTACCTCTGTCTCAAGCCTTTTGTAAACTTACTGAGCTAGAGAAATTAAACAGGTCAACCCCTTCCGCAAAACACACTAGGGCAATCAGTGACCTCAAAGACCACATTTGTAATTTGGAACTCAAGCGCACGCAGCAACAGTTACTGAAAGTCAAACAGTTGTTTTACTACAAAGGGAATAAGGCGGATACTCTGCTAGCAAATAGAATACGGAATAAGGAAAGTCTATCACGGATACACTCTTTACGTTATAAAGGTGTAACCACCACCTTACTGAGTCATATAGGGGACTTGATTGCCTCTTCTTACGAATCCCTGTATAACAATCAATCCTCAGAGGTGCCTAACCTTATCTCTAGTATAGACATACAGCAAATACTTAAAACATTAGAACTCCCTATCCTTACTGAGATACAACAAGACTCCCTTAGGGACCCTATTACCATAAAGGAAATTAAACAAGTAATCTCACACCTTAAACCTCTTAAAGCACCTGGCCCAGATGACTTTCCATCGCTATTCTATAAAACATTCCATCAAGAACTCACCCCACTTTTGCAGAATTTATACTACCTAGCGGGCCTACAGGGCTCTTTCCGTAAGGAGATCCTGGAAGCCACCATCATCATTATCCCAAAACCGGGAAAGGACCCTGCCTTGTGCCCTAGCTATAGACCCATTTCCCTTATTAACACTGACATTAAAATATACTCTAAAATATTGGCAAATTGTATCTCTCTCTTACTACCCAATTTGATTAATGCAGACCAGGTTGACTTTATCCCCAACCGCGAGTGCCCAGACAACCCTAGGCACCTTCTTAACATAGCTTTAGAGGCCACTAGGCTCAACAAACCCTTCTTGGTAATCTCCCTCGATGCCGAGAAGGCATTTGATCGGGTGAGATGGTAGTATTTGTGGGAGGTCCTAGGGATCTTCCGATTCCCAACAAAACTACTGACTCAGGTTCAGGCCCTATATTCACACCCCACAGCCAGAGTTAGGGGACTAGGATTGTATTCTTCCCCTTTTCTATTAACGAACGTCCCCTGGTCGAGCTAATCTGTAAGGAGCCCTCACACTACATAGCACCTCGCACAAAATTGCCCTCTTTGTGGACAACATCACAGTTTTTACTTCCTCCCCCAAAGACACTATTCCTTCCCTAATGACTATCTTAGAACATTTCGGAGACATGTCCTTCTATAAATTGAATCCTACCAAAATAGAAATATATTCTTGGGGTTTCCCCACTGAATATATTCAAGAACTTACCCAAAGGTATAATTTTAACTGGAAACAAGACAACATTAAACATTTGGGAATTTACATTTCCAATAGTATTCCACATCTAATACAAGACAATGATATTCCCCTCCTCGCGGAGCTGAGATCATTAATGGCCAAATGGAATTTTGAGACTGTCTCGTGGCTGGGCAGGATCTCTTCTCTTAAGATGTCTTTTATACCAAAGCTAACATATTTGTTCCAATGTCTTCCTGTGAGGCTCCCAAAATGTCTGCTCCTGCAGTTCCAAAGTGGCTTTACCAGGTATCTCTGGCAGGGGAAAACAGCCAGAGTGGCTCATAAAATTCTCCAATTTCCTAAATTATACAGGGGGCATCGCCTCACCATCAGTTGTTAGATATTATGACGCAACTATGCTGACTCACATCTCTCAGTGGGGGATTATGGATTTGAGGAGCAAATGGAGCACTTTGGAGCAGGCATCCTTGCCCAGACAGATACAGCTTAGGGATTTAATATGGGTTCCATCCCATTGCCGTCGTAGATTACACATAGATAACCTGGTCATCTTGGAATGCCTACATATTTGGGACAGGCTGAGGCACTGTCCAGGAGTTGCCCCACATCCGTCCCTAATGCATTCCACAACTGGCCTCCTACTAGGTCTCCCAGATTCCCACCCCAAAGCCTGGGCCAACCTAGGCTTTATCCAAGTGTGATTTTTTGACTCCCCAACTTCACATTGCCTCCCCCTCTCTGACACAAACCCCTAGGTCACTGGCTGTCCCTCCCAGCCTTCAATTAGAACGTACTAGATTTATAGGCTTATTGAGGTCCTGGGTCTTCAACTCTGCCCCCCCTGCTCTTTGACCACTTGGGAGGCCAGGTGGCGGAGAGGAGGGAAACTTCACAAACCCATGTCCCATCATTACCTCCTTATGGAGGGAGCCATCCCTGACTTTAAAGCCCCCCATATCCTTGAATGGGAAGGTATCCTGGGCTCACCCTTTCCTCCCAAAATGTGATCTAGGTCTTTTGACCTGACCTCTAAAGTTATACATTGTACGAATCTCTTTGAGACATATTACAAGGTGCTTTCCCACTGTTATTTCGTGCCTATGAGATTAGTTAAACTTCATTTACTTTCTACACCTCTGTGCTGGAGACAGTGTGGCCTATCCAGCGACTCCCTGCATATCTGGTGGGGCTGCCCCAGGCTTAAACCGGTGTGGGACATGGTATTCTCTGCTTTGGCCAGACTTGGCATCAGGGTCCCGAAAACTCCTGAAATAGCACTTTTACACTTAGGGCTACACCCCTTACCAAAACACTAAAGCTATCTTTGTATATATCTCCTCTCAGCCGCAAAGTTGGCAATAGCAAGGGCTTGGAAAAGAGAATGTCCCCCGGAATGGAAAACTATTTTAGATATCATGGCCTACATTAACGCCATGGAGAGCAATGTCTTTTACATACTTAACAAATTAGACTTATTTATCCTTATTTGGGAAAGCTGGTCTAACACCTATAAATCCAATTGGAAGCCTAGGATAACTCTGTTACTCAGCTAGGTGTTGAGTTACTACCCATTAGTTTAATTAATACAAGAGCTTCTATCCCCCCCCC
>CAJPDP010543499.1:0-10884 GCA_905336975.1 Bombina variegata variegata
ATACACACATCTCATAGAAAAACTCATATCATCATGTGTTACAAAACTGTGTATGATCACACCTAAAGACAAGCATATTCAACAAACTGCTTGATCAATACAAAATGTTACAGATTAAATACAAAATGTTACAGATTAAATACAAAATGTTACAGATTAAACAGTGCATGTTACAAAATTCACGCCAGGTTATATATAGTTACTGTTGGACTTGTGTGTCATATATGCATATCTGCATAGAAACTATTCTTAGTGAGTAACATCTCTACTTAAAATATCACTGAATACACTATGATCCCTTATACAATTCGATTAGTGATATTGATTCTTAAGGTGCCTACATACCTTACCGGCAGTGTTCCCTCTAAGGCAAGTTTTATGAGCAGCCCAGATGTGAAACAGTTAATAAGGGTACTACATCTTGCAGTCTGCATTGTGCAATGTTTGCTAATTGCTCTAATTAACTGTTTCATTGCTGGGCCGCTCACTAAACTGGCCTTAGAGGGAGCACTGCTTACCGGGTATTGTTCACAGTTATCCGTTGTTCTGTATTACGGTCAGTCCAATGCGCCCTGAGGTTTGTGATCAGACGCAGCCACTGCATCAGTAGTGTGGCTTCTTTTGATTGGCTATATTACATCATGACTCACTTAGCCACGTAGTCATGGTTACCTGTCTGTTTGTAAACAACAGCCGCGGTAGTGATACAGTGTGTGGAGTTGATCGCAAGGCTCATAATATCCATAATACCCCAAAAAGTAGGAAAAGATACCACAGCAAATGCCCTGAATAGATATACATACATGGGACCTCCAGCTAATTACTTACTTGAACTACTGGATCTGAGCCTCAGGCTGAATTATTTTCAATTTGAGAATCGATACTATCAGCAAATCAATGGAACAGCAATGGGGTCGAATGTGGCACCCTCATTTGCTAATCTCTATATGGAGCATTATGAGGAGGAAATAATGCACATATTTGAGAAACCAGAGGTATATATACCGTCGGTATATTGATGATCTTTTCCTGATATAGACAGGAACAATGACAGAACTATGCGATTGGTTCAATGAACTTAATAATCTAGACAACCCTGTAAGGTTCAAGATGAACTACAATATTGAGAAGATAGAATTCCTGGATCTATGTATTTTTAAATATGGTGAACAGCTGGGCACTTCATTATACCAAAAACCTACAGATGGGAATTCAGTCCTACACACTACTAGCTGCCACCCTACATCACTACTGAAGGCAATACCACATGCACAACTATCCAGGGTCACTAAGAATAACAGTGATCCACTCATCATGAGGGAACAGCTGAAAACTATGGCCAATAAATTCACTGCTAGAGGATACAACCAACAATACCTCAGAGAATGTATTAAGCAACAAGAGAACAATGAATTAGACCAACAACCACCAAAGAGGAAGGAAGCAAATAGATTGACATTTGTGACTAAATACAATCCTGATATGAAGTCCATTGGCCAACCTATATGAGATCATTGGAACATCCTAAAAAGTGATCCTAATCTCGTCCTAACAGATCCAACTCATTGATATATGAGACCAACATGGCTAGCAAGTTCCAAACAGGAATGTTATAGATGCACTGTTATAGATATTCCCGGTTTTGACTCCTAACAAGTATTCTTACTCACTATTATAATCGGATTAATATATTCTGCAACCAGAGCCTTGCTATCACCTCCACACACTGTATCAGTACAGCGGCTGTTGTTTACAAACAAACAGGTAACCATGACTACGTGGCCAAGTGAGTCATGATGCGGTATGGCCAATCAGAAGAAGCCACACTACAGACTCAGTGGCTGTGTCTAATCACAAACCTCAGGGCACATTGGACTGACTGTAATCAGGAACCCCCAGATGACTGTGAACAATACCAGTAAGGTATGTAGGTACCTTAGGAATCCATATCACTAATTGAATTGTATATGGGATCATAGTCTATTCAGTGATATTTTAAGTAGAGTGGTACTCCTCACTAAGAATAGTTTCTATGCAGATATGCATATATGACACACAAGTCCAACAGTATATGTATATAGGAATCTGTGAAGATGAATCACATACAGAGGGCGCCTCCTAGTGTGATATTGTGATTGAAACAAAGAACAGTATATCTTGTATTGTAATTATACTCACAAAGAGAGCAGCACCAAATGTGCTAAATGACACAGGCAGGGAACTTTCAGTGTCCCAGCAAACTGATCCTCTGATAGGATGTAGAGGCCCAGGTGTCCAAGTACCGGGAAGATCGAATCAAGCTCAGGCTTCCAAAAATTGCAATATAGTTTGATTAAAAGCAAAGTTAAAAACCAGTGGGTTTAGGCATTTACCCAAAGTGTATAAAAGCAATATAAACAACAGATTGCAACACGTTTCGCAGCTATGCTAGCTGTTTCATCAGGCATCTCAAACTTTTTTTAACTTTGCTTTTAATAAAAATATATTACAATTTTTGGAAGCCTGAGCTTGATCGATCTTCCCGGTAGCACTAGAGCACCCCCTAGAGTTGGACACGGAAGTGGTACCAACAGTTTTGTATTTGAGTATCTGTATATAACCTAGCGGGAATTTTGTAACATGCACATTTGGTAACATGCACTATTTAATCTGTAACATTTTGTATTTAATCTGTAACATTTTGTATTAATCAAGCAGTTTGCTGAATAGGTGTGATCATAACAGTTTTGTAACACATGATGATTTGAGTTTTTCTTTGAGATGTGTGTATTCACTTGGGATTGCCATGAAAACTATTTTGGCTCACGTGGGGAGAGACTAATTTTTATTTTGTTTGGTGTGTTTATCTGAGAAAGGGGAGTGTGTTCCAGAAACTTCACAAGGAATTAAACCACATTTTGTATGAAAGACCAGTGAGTGCCTTCTTTATTATCCAAATATTAAACTGCTGGCACCATGGCACAAAGATTTTGAAGGTGAGAGTGCACTTTCGCAACATTGGATATACAGTATGTATGGAGTTCTGTGGGAGGAGTCTAAGTGCAAGTCATATAGTGCTTGCTCTGTGATCTTCCCATACCCTGATCCTTTGGCAGACGTTTTCACGCCAGGAGCCTGAGTGACTAGGGTAGCTATGTGGTAGAGCAAGTTATCGCTACTGGAGCTCCAACAGTGCAATTCAATCATGCTATACGCTGTAAATACTTACAGCGATGGAAGGACCATGAACCTACCTGCTGTGGTTTTCTAAGGGGGACACAATTTTTGCAACAAGTGTGGGCAGTCCCCCCCTCCCACCGGTGCTGCTTGAGGGGGGTCGACAGCCTAGTTTCATCAATCAGCTGAACTGCTTACTCAACAGCGCCTCTGGTAAGCACTCTTGCATCTTGTGACTGCGGGAGTAAGTAGCATTGGCCTTCATCTCGCGCCATTGGCGCACACTGCCTGTCACTGGTCCTGGATGAGGTGGACTGCAAGTATACATTTTGGCTCTGTGGTGAGGTCTCGAGCTGAATTTTGAAACTCCCTGCTCCCTACTTTTCCTCTTCTTATCATGTTTGCATGAGAAGATGGGAAATCTCTAACATACCTAATACTACAAAGAGGAACCTCAATTACAACTGGGAACTGCAGTTTGGGATCCCCCATTTACTTGTGCGTAACAAGGTTTATTTTTGCTGCTGTATTTGTGACCCCCTATTAAAATTACTCACATTGAGGTCATCCTTTGTCAAACTCTGTTTTGGCTGGCCTGAAAAGCAGTACTCTTTTCTTCATATTGGCAAGACAGGAGTTGGAACAGCCAACTTAGAGGAGATTAGAAGATTGGGTGTTATGCAGCAACTATCGTAGTGAGTAGTAGGAGCGCTTGACTTCTGGTTTCTCCCCGGACTCTTTTTGGCGCCTCTCAACAGACTTTGTGTTTTTACTTGCCTGCCATACACAATCTACTGCAGTCAGCAATCCTCTCACTTGGATCGGAGAACAGCGTGACTCCGTGTATCTGGCTGGGCCGAGGTCAGGAGCGCATCAGAGGGAACACCGGCGTTAATGGGGATCAAGGCAGACACTCACTAACGGAGGTTAGATTCTATCCCAGCCCTCCTGCTGCCGATCCTACTCCACATCAGAGAGTGATCTAGTTGTGAGCCTTCAGCCGCAGCCTGCTAACCTCCTAGAGGCTCACTTACCTCAGCACTCTGCACACCGGAGACCCATCTCCTGATGACGCATCAAGGAGTCTGATTCTGAACGGCCGGGGGAGGTAGGCTTCAACACTCTCAACGTAAGCCAGCAGTTTAGAGCTGCACACAGGTCAGTCCACAATAACACACGCTACACTTCTTTAGACTGCACTGTGATGAACACCGCTCAGATTGGTTAGCTGCAACACTACCAGATCTCCCCCAGCCCCACGAGTACATTCACAAGGATCAGGAAATTCAGGAAATTCACAGGTCTGCTATTCTATAGAGGCCTACTAACTCCCTCCTGACATCCTTCTCACCGGATTCCTCTTTGTAGCTGCAGGAGAAAATAAAGTGAACTCAGATGTGAATTAACCTGTTCCTCAGCTACTTTATAACTCATAACATCAACCAAAATAGGAGATAATGCTCAGCACTCACAGCACTGATCTCTTCTAAACCCCTCAGGACTTTATTCATTATAATCTCCTCTATTATCAATCGACTTAACACTGCAGATGTATTAAGTGACCTGACCTGCTCAGACCTGCAGCACCTAAAGATCAAGCTGGATACCTACCTTTTCTGATCCCTACCATCAGCTACTACAGATCTACCACATATAGTAGATATCTGTCCTCTCTCCCTCCTTTCCCGTCATCCCTTATTGCCTAAGGGTCATATCCCAAGCTCCTTTTTCCTTACTCACTCGGCAGAGAGCTATTTCCCCTGGAGAGAGGCAGACTGCTTTTAGGCCGTAAGACCTCCCAACAGGTCTACTACTCTGTGAACAGGACTTCTTGGACAATCCTTTTTTAAAAACCTATCCTCCAACGACATTATGATGTGCTAGGACGCTCCAGTTGGGGGGTGCCAGATTTGTTTTTCCCACTTTCTAGACACCGTGGAGTTCAGCCTACCCACTTTCAGAAAGAAAGTACTGGAGATCATTCCATACTATACTTAACATGGCTCACTCACAGAAAAAGAAGCAGAAACATGGTGACCCTCCAAAATGGACTCTCTCAGATCACTTTCCTAACAAAAATCTCTATGAGCAGGACATGTTGGACGAAGACTCGAGAGACTCAATACTATCCTCCAATCCAGGGTCCTAACTCATTCTAGTGAGAGATCCACCCACACTTCTACTTCAATCCTAGAATCCCTTAAAGAACTGTCAGACAAGATGGACTCCCACCATTCCTCTCTCAAACAAGAACTTAAGATATCGGTCACTGAGCTTAAGAGAGATATTTCCTTGTTAGGCGAGAGAACAGAAATGCTAGAAAAGAAACAGGAGGATTTACATCTGGATCACTCCAACCTTCTTGCATATACCCAATCTCTCGCTGAGATGATCTCAGATTTAGAATCCAAGATAGCAGATCAAGAAGATATGTCACGTCGTAACAACATAAGAATACTGGGCATCCCAGAAGAGATCGGCCCCTCTGACCTTCCTAAATTTCTTCTAGATCTATTTGGAGAGCTTCTAGGCCCAATACAAAGCCAGGAAGCCATTCTGGACAGGGCCCATTGTGCTCTTAGACCGAGGAATTCACCTTCAAGTTCATCCAGAGACGTTATTGTGCGTCTACACTATTATACATTCAAAAAAAGGATCCTTAGAGCATCATTTCAGAACAAGAACCTGAAAGATCCATTCCAAGCTATACAGATCTTCCCAGATCTATCCTCCCATACTTTGTCTAGGAGATGCTCATTTCTACAAGTTACACAATGCCTACGCAGCAATAACATTAAATATAGATGGGGATTTCCAGTTAAGCTTTTTTTTCAATTTGAAGACTCCTCCTACTCCATTAACACACCGGATCAGGGACTTCTGCAATCGCTGAAATTATTCCCCTCCGCAAGCCAACCTAACTCTATTCTTGAAAGACCCAAGAAACTCAATGCTACAGCCCCAGCTTGGCGTCCATTGCCACAAACCTTCAGTTTCCAATCCGTAAGGAAGGACACTTCGTCATCTATTAAAGATATATAACCGTCAGAGATGAAGGATATTTCATGTGAAGTACACCATTAGAAATCACATTGTTTTGCCTATTATTTCTCTCTCTTTTCATATCCCTTGCCCCTTCTACCATATCTGTTCCAATGGAAGTTCCTAACAAACTCCTGGCATGTAGAAGCAATCGACTAGACCCCAGACATTGGGTAACGTACTCTACAGAATGTAGATACTAGTTTAAAGTGTCTCTTTAATTATTATTATGTAATCTATATCTCATTGTTCCCTGTTCTTTCATGTTTTTATGTTTGCATTTTTTTTTCTTTTTTTTATACATCTCCCGCAAGGAAAATTATATTCTTATCTGTAATGTTTGTTTATGTCCTTAAAGCAACGATTATGTCTTTGCACGCACTCTCTATGGGGTAGCCTTATTCCACACACACCTCATCATCTTTAGAAATACCTCTTGACTGTGACCACCTTACGACCACATAAGAACTCTCACCTCATTCAACGATTTACGATAGGCGACAGAACGCATTGTATATACGTGACCCTACCTACTCTCCCTTCTCTCACATAGTAAGTAGTGATCTCTGAAGAGCTTACCCAAATACCGACACCTCCATAATACTGCAACGATATATCCATTTGTAAGATTTCACAAAATCATAGTCTTGACATGGTATACACATATCACATATCCAGCGACTTCGACGCATACCTTGTTTCAGCATTACAAATATATAATTTCCAAACTCAGTTTAACACTGACAATGTCTTAATTATACTATGAGTGTACTATATTTTGTCATTATTTGTATGCCACCAGTTGCCTATATAACATGTAACTTTGAGGGAACATTTGGTATTTATAGACATTTGACTAAGGTTATTAAGGTTATTCAAGTATCTATTGTGAAATGTAACGTTTATTGTTTATTGCCTATTACTGTCTCCTGATTGGGTCGACGCAAGCCCGGCCCTGAGTGGGGATTTCCTCTCTGACACTCCCCTCTCTCCCCTTCCCCTCTTTACTTCGATACAACCCCAATTTTGGTCACCCGCCTTAGGGTGATTAGCCCCTCTACTGTAGATCCTCCTCTTTAGTCTACTACAGACCCCATAGCACTTGGTCTGCTACATATATATATCACGCAGCGCACCACCCCGAACATAACGTACATATTACATTTGCAACTCCCACCCCCCCTTCATCCCCCTCTCCTATATTTTACGAGCGGCTCGCTGACTCCCCCACTCTAGCTCATCTCATACATAACCTATTAAAAATCTATGCTAAAATTTTAAACCTCTCGTAGACCAGAACTTTTATTGACCTTACAACCCAGACCCCTTCTGAAGCTCCCTTATCCCCCCTTTTTCTACCCTATCATAATTGCACAATTATGTATTCTAACCCTCAACTCACAAGGCCTCAACTCACCTGCGAAACGCAGTCTCTTAATTAATATGCTTCATCAGGCTAGTATAGACGTGGCTTTTATTCATGAAACACACTGGCTTCTTAACACTGATTCTCTACATTCCTACAAGAAATACCCTATTGTGATAATGGCCTCATATCTATCTAAGTCCAGAGGGGTTGCGATCTTTATCAACGCCCACGTTACATATGAACCTATATTTATAGAACGGGACCCACAGGCCCGATTCATTATTCTAATGTGCAAACTTAATAGTAAACTGTTCACCCTAGTGAATGTTTATGCACCCAACTCGAGGCAAATTAAATTCTTTAGACAACTATTGGGTTCAGTGTCAGCAGTTAAACAAGGAGAGCTCATTCTAGGAGGGGATTTTAATTTCATTTTGGACCCTTCCCTAGATAGGATAGGCCCTAGGGTCTCTCAAGCCGAAAGATCGATACACCCCCTCTCGGTTGCATTTCAGAATGTATTCAAACAATATGATGTTTACGATGTCTGGAGAGCACTCCACCCTGGGGACAAAGAATTTACCTTCTACTCCGCCCCACATAAATCTTATACAAGAATTGATTTTCTCTTTTTGAGCGCTCGCACATTAGAACTTGCCACTCATGCAAAGATCTCGCCTATATCCTGGTCGGATCATGACTTCCTTCTCATAATTTTAAGCTTATCCCCCTATCATACACCCCCTCCTCGTGGTGCCTTAAATATTTTCTGGTTACCCACCCTACCCTTAAAATAGAAACACAAGATATCATCTCTTATTTTCTAGCAGTAAACAACACTCCATCCATCACAGCTGAGGTTCTTTGGGCCTCTCTTAAGGCATACCTTAGAGGACACTACATTACGAAAGCCTCACAAATGAGGAGAGCCCAAGGCATCTCATTAGAGTCCTTAACCTGTCAACTTAGATCTCTAAAAAAACAGATCTCTACTTCCTATACTATCCCTTTAAATGCCAAACTCACTGACATTACGAAACAGATAAGAATGTTGGAGCTCAACAAAACCCAGACTAACTTAGAAAAACTTAAGCAGATATCTTATTATAAAAGCAACAAAGCCTCCTCACTCTTAGCAATAAAGTTAAGGAATCGGACTGCACAAACTAAAATAACCCGTCTCTGTTCAGGCAATAGTATGACGTCCTCCCCGAGAGCAATCGGGGAAACTTTTAGAGACTTTTACTCTAACCTATATAATCTAGAGTCCTCTGACTCTACCCGGTTGCTTTCCACGGATGATATTTGCTCTTTTTTTTTTTTTTTTTTTTTTTATTGAGGTTTAATTAACAGCATATGAGCAAAACATTACAAAAAAAAAACAGATGCAGTAATTTTTACAAATTATACAGCCGATATTGGTTGAACAATATATACAGAGCTCAGTAATATGACATTGCTTTAAAGATATCAGTATACACTTTGTTTGCTAGTTGAACTGTATATCCTCTAAGTGGAATCCAAGGCCACTTTTGGACCTCACTACTCTATAGAGAGAAGGAAATTTCAGAGGACAGTCATGGACCAAAGGGGACCACTTTTGGATCCCGACTAATAAACCTCTATTTTTAATTTTATATATAACAAATAGCAGGTTTTAATGTTCAAATTGAGTATTAAGTATATAGGGACATTTTGGACCCTTAATAGGTAAATATATATGGTTAAGAATTGTATAGAGCCATAAATAACTAAGATTTATATGAAGCAACTTATAACAATAACCTAGACGTAGACTTAGCTTCAGAGGGGTAGTTTTGGAATAAAAATTCCTTAGTCTACAAAGTAAGCTATGTGAATGGGGAGGGGAGAGGGAGAGGTGAAATGAACTATGGAGCTTATACATTTTTTTTTTTTAATAATTTTTTATTGAGGTTTTTGCATAACAAACATAGTACACCTTTTTGTCAGAAGAGCGAAACACATACAAGATTGACCGAAGCATTTCGGCAACTATATAATACATTGGTGAAAGGCTANNATCATGAATGACTGACCAGTTAGGAATATAGGTTAAGGCCCCATGGGCCAAAAGTATATAAGACAAAAGATATCTGATGGCCAGATGTCCAGCTCTTTAAGAGCTTCAAAAAGCGCGTAAATGCGTATATAGAGAAGGGGAGAGGGGGAAATTCAGCGGGTAAGCACCGCTATATATAGGGGGGAAAAGGTGGAGGGCGGAGCCAAAGATATATAAAAGTATTTTAGAGAACTTGGTGGGGGCTATTATCCTTGCCAGTGTACTAATAAAAATAAGCCATAAAGTTGGGTTATCTATCCATTTGCTATTGGCCATGCATAAGCATATTGGGGGTATATAAATGGATATTTTAATAATAAGCAAAAAAGTTAAACGTTTCATCGGGAATCAGACAAAATATATTGTACTAGCTCCTCTGAATGCCTTTCTAAAGCATTACTCATCTCACCACTAAATAAATCTCTATTACTAGTACTATGTGGCATATGCATAGCAATTGGGAGCCTCTGCCAAACTAATGTAAACATTTTGCAAGTAAATATTACATTATGCATTCAACAACATGTAATCAATAGCTAAAATCAGGCATTGCACCTAGAATAAGTGTGTTAGTTAGGTCCATATAGCAAATAGGTACATTCGAGGATTACCCCACTTAAAATGAGCAACATGAGGGATAAGCTAATGCTGTACATGGGGGAGAACTTAACAGTTAAAACATAGTAATAAAGGCTAAGACCATGTCTGACATATATAACATGGGTATTAGTTAGGTCTATGTAATGACTTCATATATAGTAAATTTGCTTAGTAAACTGTAGCTCTATCCCAAATGCATATATAACTTATTTGAACTTCTATGAGCAAGAAAAAGAACAATCAAGAGGATTGATATGCTGTTCTCATGTAATATGTCTGCACACCAAAGGTAGTGTGCAATATATTTCCATGCATTAGAATTATCCAGCTGCAATTCTCAAAAAAATGATATAAGTGCCCATTGTCAAGTACAAGCATAATAGTAATAGTTATTGGACATACGTTGAACTTACTTCTTTTGAGAATCTATATTTAAAAACATTAGCTGGGGGGTTATTCTATAGCACTGGGGAAGAACATAGGCCTAGATTTAGAGTTTGTCGGTAGCCGTGAAAACCAGCGTTAGAGGCTCCTAACGCTGGTTTTAGGCTACCGCCGGTATTTGGAGTCACTCAAAAAAGGGTCTAACGCTCACTTTTCAGCCGCGACTTTTCCATACCGCAGAATCCCTTACGTC
>CAJPDP010543541.1:0-11119 GCA_905336975.1 Bombina variegata variegata
TGTATATATGTGTATATATGTATGAATATATATATATATATACATAAATATGCATGGATACACATAGAAACATATGAAGATATACATACAAACACATGTATATTTATGTATATATACATTATAGCCCTTTCCATTCAAATAACTTGTTATATACCATATACCTTTTAACACATAACTTTTCTTTTATATTTATATTAATTATTTTTGTTAGCTAGTGTATATACGAGTGTAACACTTTATTTAAATGTATTTATGTTGTGCTTAATGCACATTAAGCCCTAACCCTTTATGCGAGGACTTCAATCACGCTAACCTGATGAGCAAAATAAAATGCAAATGAAAAAGCTACCTGAAAAATATTAACTTTATTTTATAAGGGAAACATGGATCTTAATGCTTCCAGACTATTGGGTGTAATATGTTTTCAGCATCTCTAGTTTCGATTTTCATACAGCCCCAGCTTTGTACTATCTACTTTACAAAAATCTATTACATTTGTCGGCATATATTAAACAATTTGTAGGAAAAGGGGACAGCCAACAATCTACTGGAGATGGAACATTGCCTTACTTTTCAAAAATGTAAAGCACAGGACAATCATGCATTCCTGCTTGCAAATCTCTTGGGGCTGACATACCCTGTGAAACCTGAAGCTACTCTACTCCTGCCAATGGTAATTTATTAGATGACCAGGATATGGTGTCTCATTAACTTAGTATTTGGAACTTGATAACATCCCACTGAAACCTAGAAAATTGATCTGCTCCAATATTATTGAATCCCGGTACATCCCACCCAGAGAATATAATTTTGAAAACTACACAATACCAAGTGTCCCAAGTACCTCACCACAGAGAGAAAATTATCGGTATGAACCACAATAATGTTGTTACATCAGAATTCCTTTAAGAATGAACTTCAGTTTCCACCACCATAGGGAATAATTCCAGTATATGAAGGTTTATATTAAGATTAGCTGCTTCCCATGACTCAGGTTACAGTCGAGCACTTCACAACCATTAAAATATGCTCCATACTCATGGGACTCTGCCACATGAATGAATAAATGGGAAACAAAATCTTACTATTTTAAGTAATAGGTTGTGTCACTAGCATGGAAGAAGGGGGTTCTTTGCCACTACCAAGGAATGTATGATCCTAAACATACACATCTTGCCTTTAATTCCTAAACATATGGGTCTCTTTCTTTCCAAGCCTGATGTCCCCACCATGTGTACATGAGAGGGAGAAGTGATTAGAGTTGTAGAGGGACAGCAAGAGTAGGAAATGGGACAGATTAAGCTAATACAGGAGAAGGAGGAACCACTTACTTTTCTTCCAGGTTCACATCAGTGAAAACAGCAGGTACATTTTTTACTTGGGTGGAAGGTTTTAAACAAGGTTGCCCGCCTAGACTCACAGGAGCCCATCAACTAATAGGAACTGGGCTAAGGCTCAGTCCAACTCCCAATATGTCCTCGGCTTCAGTGTCATATTGTGCTATCTGTTTTTAGTCCAACACGTTAGAGTTAGATCCATGTTAGAGCACCTTGGTTATGAGCTGCTTCTTCCAAGGCTCTGTTGTTACTACGTGCATTGCTCCTTCAGTTAGTGCACCCACATTTTTTTTTAAATAAAGCATTTCAAGGACCGTCTGGCTGTGCTAATTCTTGCACTGACAGTTGCCTGACATTATTGCTGAAGTTTCTAACCACCCTTTTGCTAAGTGACTTTATACCTTGTTGCCAGTAGTGTTGCCTGAACTCTGCCTGCTCTGACTACTCTCCTTCTTAGTTATTCTATGCTACATTGCTAATGTTGTTGCTTGAACTCTACCTGCTCCTGATTATCCTGTTAAGTGATGTTGTACCTTGTTGTCAGTGATGTAGCCTGAACCATACCATTCTCCTGTTTAGTAAATCCGAAACTCATTGCTAGTAAAGTTGACAGACCCTTCCTGCCCAGATTATCCTACCAGTTTGCAAAAGTAGTACTAATTTTCCAGTAAGTGACTAAACTTTTTTTTTTTTTCAAAAGAGCTTTATTGAGAGAATAATCATACACCATTCAGAAAAGTATCAATCTTTGCAGACAGTGATACAATATTGTAAAGTCTCTACAAAAAAGAAGGCATATAAATTGTTGATAGACCCATAAACATTCGGATCTAGATGCCTATATTGAAGAGTGACTGATGAACATCTCTAACACCACCATCTACAAAATACATAATACTCAAGTAGCTCTATGTTTCCATTTTCTACATTTTTCCTATATCATATGCCATGCCTTACAATCGAAGACATGATGTAATAATAACATTTATACTCAATAACATATCAGGTCCATAGAATTAATACAGAGATTAATGGCATACCCTAGTGTACTGCCGAGCAAGGAAGCTACAGCATCAACACTCCTTCAAAGAATACATAACCATGAATAGATTCCGGATCCAGAAAAGCTAGAGTAAGGACATAGAAGAAAGGAGAAGAAGAAAAAGGGGGGGGGGGAGGGAAGAGGGGAAGAGGGAAAAAAAAAACTACAGGTCAGGTCTCGAATGACCTGGGGGGGTCCCCTCCCACATCTGCAGTAACATCTCAAAAACCTCCATTTTCGAGATCTTTACATAGTGAAATTTTTCAAGAAGTAGGACATTTTGTACATTTTGTCTCCATTCCTCTAGCGTGGGAATCTGAGCTGATTTCCAGTGGAGAGGAATCAGTTTTTTTGCCCCAGTCAACATTAACATCAGAAGGGTCTTTTTTAATGGGTTCTTTATTTTGTCTGAAAAGTGAAACAGCAGGGTCTCAGGTGTTTTGGGGATGTCTAACTCCAATAACCTCTGAATCTCCCCCCATACAGAGGTCCAAAAGCCCTCTAGAAGTGGGCAGACCCACCAAATATGTAATATTGTACCCATCTCACCGCACCCTCTCCAACATTTATCAGAGACTCTGGGGTAGATTGTCTTGAGTCTAGATGGTGTGAGGTACCAATGGCTCAATAGTTTATAATAGGACTCCTGTGTTCGTGCTGAAACTGACAAGGTCCTAACGGCTCAGAAAATCCGTAGCCATTCCTCCCTTGCAAGCTCCGTCCCTAGTTCTTTGTGCCACATTCTGGTATAACTTGGTAGGGGACTATCAACAGTCTGTAAGAGTAGGGTGTAAATGTTTGAGACGAGGTGTCTGGATGTTGTTTGTTTTGTACACAGTGATTCAAATGGTGTAGGGTCCCTCATAAGCTGTGTTCTGTATTTGTGAGTGTTAATATAGTGCCGAATTTGTAAATAAACAAACCAAGGAACTGGGGAGTCTGGATGGTCCATCAAAATCTACTCTCTCATCTTTAATCTCCCTATTGACACAAAGCTAGCTACCCAGTTGGGAATAGGTTTAGTTTGGTCTGCGGGCAGTCTGGCCTGCAGAGGCAAGTCTGGATTTCCCCATATTGGTGTCAGGGGAGAACACGGAGTGGATATATGAGATTCCACTCGAGTCGTGCTGTCCCATAAGTTAAACAATTCCTCTAGCAGTGGAAAATTTTGTACATGGGGTGGTCTACCCTTATTACTTATCCACAGGAGGGGCACCAAATCCTTCACTTGCAGTATATCTCTGTCTATTCTAGTCCAGTATTTCTGCGGGTTACCCTGACACCACTCAACCACTCTCTGCAATATTACCGCCCTTCTATACAATCTAAGGTCCGGTAGGCCTAAGCCCCCTGCATCTCTCGGAAGAAACATCGTCGCTCTATTAATTCTGGGCCTAATGCCTTGCCATATATACTCCTCTACTAACCTCTGTAACGCAATGAGAAAAGTGCAGGAAAGCGGAATAGGCAATGTTTGGAACAGATATAATAGCCTGGGGAGCACGTTCATTTTCACCACACTTATTCTCCCCAACCACAAAATTGTTCTGTGTTTCCATGACGATAGGTCGGCAGCGATCTCCCGTCTGAGTGACACATAATTTGCCTCAAATAGATCAGCCATAGAAGCCGTCAGGTAAACTCCTAGATATTTTAGTTGTTTATCATTTATCTGAAACAGGCCATTTTCCCTTAACCATTGTTTAACGGAAGGATCTAAATTGACCCCTAAGACCTCCGATTTAGAGGCGTTGAGAAGGAAATTGGAGACAACACCATATCTAGCAAATTCTTGCAACAGAGCAGGAACAGAAGTCTCCAGGTCCATCAGAGTAAATAACAGGTCATCTGCATACATTGTTATCTTGTACTCTCTATCTCTTAACGAATATCCTCTGATTTGACGATTATCTCGAATATTACATGCCAGTGCCTCCACTGAGATAGCAAATAATAGAGGTGACAAGGGACACCCTTGCCTGGTTCCATTGGTGATAGACAGTGAGTCAGAGAGGATACCATTAACCCTAATCTGCGCGTTTGGAGCAGAGTAAAGGCAGAAGACTGTCCCGATGAACCGCTTCCCAAAACCCATCTTCTCCAGTGTACATCTAAGGAACTGCCAGCTCACCCTATCGAATGCTTTTTCGGCATCTGTGGACCACAGGGTGAGCAGCAGTCCCCCCTGTTCAGAATGTGTGACTAGCTGTAACACCTTAAGGGTATTGTCCCTAGCCTCCCTGCCTGGGACAAACCCAACCTGGTCCAAAGCGACCAGGCCAGGCAAGAACCTATCCACCCTATTTGCTAAAGTCTTAGCCAAGATTTTTACGTCGGTATTTAATAATGAGATTGGCCTATAGCTTTGCGGTCTATCTGGCGACTTACCCGGTTTAGGGATCACTGTTATATATGCCGTCAGCATGGAAGACGGTAAGGCCTCGATATCTGGCAATGAGTTAAACAAGGTCTGCAAATGTGGCATCAATTCTGTCAAGAAAGTCTTATAGTATTTAGCTCCTAGCCCATCTGGGCCGGGGGGAATTCACGTTTGGTAAACTCTTTAAGCATCTGTTATTTAGGAAATCCACTGCTTCTGCATCTAAAGCCTGTAAATGTGTATCTCTGAGATAATCCAACACCAAACGGCGCTGAGAGGGCACATCTAAAGGCTGGGCACCGTTTGATGACTTAAGATTGTAGAGGCCACTGTAATAGGCAAGAAAAACCTCTGCTATGCCAGGACTATCTTTATGGATCTTATTTTTGTCATCTTTCATAGAGAACACATATGATTTAAGTTGAGTTCTCTTAAGAGTCATTGCCAGTAACTTTCCAGCTTTGTCCCCTCCCTCATAATATTTTTGTTTAAGCCATAGTGCTTTATTATGGTTCTCGTCTTGGAGCAGCTGTCGAAAGTCCAGTCTAGCCTGCTTTAACTTAGCTTCACCGTCAACACACAGGGGATTTTTTTTATGTTGCTCTTCTAGCGTCATAATCTCACTCAATAACTGATCATATTTTTCTCTTTTTTGTTTCTGTAATCTTGCTTTGTGTTTAATAAGGTGACCTCGGATAACACTTTTATGTGCCTCCCACACAGTAGTCAAGGGCAACTCATCTGTCATGTTAAGTTCAAAGTAATCTGTCATGTGAGAGGAGATGTCTTCAACAACTCCAGGACTGCCCAAAAGGGCATCATCTAGCAGCCAGATATAAGAGGTTGCAGGCGTTTCAGGCCACAGCATCTCAAACGAGACCGGCGCATGGTCCGACCATGTAATCAACGCTATGTCACTACACCTCACGTACTCAATCCCTCGGGAGTCAGTGAAAAAAAAGTCTATTCAGGAGTATTTCCTATGTGGGCTGGAATAAAATGTATACTCTGCCTCTGTTGGATGTAATGTGCGCCAAATATCATGTAATAAATGACTCTTAAGTATCATGTTAATATGTTTCAGTATTTGATGTGGCACACTGGAAAGGTCATTAGAAGTATCTTGTTTTGGATTAAGTGGTGCATTAAAATCCCCTCCCAAAACCGTGATTCCTTTGGTATGCTCCAACATTTTACTCGAGAGAGCCTTGAAAAAAGTATGTTGTGCAACATTTGGGGCATACACATTAATCAGTGTTGTCTGAATACCATGCAGGAGGCCCACCACAATGATAAATCTTCCTTCCCTATCTCTCACCATGTCCTGTACTTGAAATGGTACTTTATGGTGTATTAAAATCCCTACTCCATTTTGTTTACGAGGGCCAGATGACAAAAAAAGGCAACCGGACATCTATTGTTGTGCCACTTAGGCTCCTTCTGTTTGACAAAGTGTGATTCCTGTATGAAAACAATATCACCCTGCCATTTATGTAGTTCCCTGGTAACTATAGAACGTTTACCCGGGTTATTTAGACCCTTTACATTGATCGTTAAAAACTTTAGAGGGTGGATTTTTTACTTACTCTGCTGAGGAGCCATTATGACAGGCGGAGGGAAAAAAAAAAGGGGGGAGGAAAAAAGGGGAGGGGACTATAGAAAGCAGGAGAAGTTAGAAAAAAGAGTAAAATGGATCTCAAAACCAAAGGGTGCGAGCACAGAGGTACCAAGTGACTTCCCCAACATCAGGGAGCCCCAAGGCCACCTAAGGAGTGCAGACGCAGTGAAACTACAAATAAGTGTATGTGTCTGTATATCAGCTACAGCAATATCACCAGGTCTATGGTAGACCAGCTCGCCCTTGTATAGGCTTTGCTAGAGAGAATATGCCTATGGCCGACCTGCTCAAAAAAATATGTATATAAGACCCAACATTGCTTATCATCACAACATTATAACATTAACACATTCTGATAAAAGCAGTTATTACATTGTGGGTGAACAAAACTAACCAACAATTAGAACAATTAGAACCGAGGGGAATATGTGTGATTAAGAAGGGGTTACCCAAGGAAACATCCAAACCTTCCCATCCTAATCCACATACTGTTGCACAATTAAAGTAATACAATATTTGTATACATGAGAACATCAACAGCAATAATATAACTAAAACCTGTTTTCAATTACCTCAACACAGCTAAGAATATAGTGCCAAATATTAGACCAGACTTCTCTGGCAGGGTGAATATAATCTTATAGCATGTTATGTGGGCTCACTCCTCCACCAAGTACTAACAGTAATTAGATCATGCACACGACAATAAGGAGGAGTCAATATGAGTTCTTGGATTATGCAGTCTTTCTACAAGATAGTCTTATTTATATAATTAAGTTCCATTTTTAATATGTCAGCCCAGAAGGGCCCTTCACGGCCTCTTACCTATCAGCTCAAATCCGGCGTCAGTTCTCAGCAAAGTTCAGAAGTGCATTTGACACACTCTCTGGGTGTGGTACTGCAATACCCAGTGTTGAGCAAAACATCTCCAGATCTGACAGCAACCAGTATATCGCTGTTTTGTCTCCACTGGAAGCCACCAAACAGGTGGGAAAACCCCATCTGTAAAGGATCTTGTTATCTTGCAGGGCTGTTGTTAGAAAGTGGAGTTCCCTGCGCTTCTGCAGGGTAGTAGGGCATAGATCTGAGAAAATTTGCAGGGAAATCCCTGCATGCTGAACTGGATGCTTATTTCTGCTACAACGAAGTATCTCCTCTTTGTCCCTGTAGTTTAGCATTTTGAGAATAACATCCCGCGGAGGGGCCTTTGGTGAAGGTTTGGGGCATAATGCTCTATGAGCCCTCTCTCTGACAATCTCAGGTGCTAGTGGGGTACCCTTGATCGTTCTAAAAAGATCCTGCAAGTATCCCTGCAGGGCAGTTGGAGTAATGGATTCCGGAATACCCCTTACTCTTATATTGTTCCGCCGACTGTGGTTGTCAAAGTCTTCTATCCTCTCCAGGAGGCCTTGGATGACATTTGTATTTTGTTGTGTCTGGGAATTATTTTTCTTTATCTGCTCCTGTAACGTGTTATGTGAATTTTCCACTGTTGTGACTCTTTGCGATAATTCAGTGACATCAGGTTTCAGCTCACTAAATAAACTTTTAATTTCTGCTGCAATCTCCTTTATGTCTTCTTTAGATGAGAGACACTTTAGGTCCTCTTTTTTGACATACTGTGATGGAACATGAGAGGACAGAACAGGATCAACTTCCCTGTGGGACATTGGTGCCTGATCATCTTCATTTATTTGTGCATCTGTATTTTTGATGTAATAGTTCATATTCCTTGTTTTTGTCCCTTTTTCTGAGCCAATTTGCTTTTTTTGTGCCATGACTGCTTACTATACAGGGTCAGTTTTATATAATCCCACTAGTGCTCTATTTACTGCAGAGATTAAGACAAAGGACCGTATAAACCTTTATAATTAGTTGCTCCTATTTCCTCACTTATCACATCTAAAACAAGCTGATCTGTGTACTGAGCAAGAAGGAAGGATATATACAGAGCTTTGCAAATGTATAACCGTGTGAGAGACTCAGAAGCCCATCAGTGCTGTACCTCCATAAGGTTAATTCTGTATAATGTGTGGAACCAGCGGGGAGTAATGAGAGGCTCTGACTCTGTTAAACAGCTGCGTCACAATAGCTCCCAGGCCCACCGTTATAGCTTCCTGTGAACATCCCTTTCACTAGGCCTCTGTTTTCTCTGGGTATATAAGTCTTTGATATAGCCTACTGAATATAATTCTTTATAAGGCTCAATACACTTCAAAAGCCCCCTTCACTTACTTGCACAGCGCGTTCAGGCTTTCATTGCTGTTGTGGCCAAAAAATAAAAATAGAACACTGCACCAGGCACAGACGCTCCTGATAAACTGCTGTGGAGGCGAACAAACCGTGTTTCAGACCAGATCCCCTGTCTCCGTTTGTCACTTGAATAGCAAGCCTCGCGATGTTGAGAGGGGGTCCGGTAGTCACAGAATTCCTTTAACTGCAACTGGGCTATATCTGCTGGCTCCTCTTCTATGTCTCTCGGCCGCGATTGCGGTCACTAGTAAAAGGCAGGCGCAACTCACAGGAGTAGATGATAGGATCCACACACTAGTATTCTCTCACTCTCCGGGTCTAGTTGTAAGGCAAGCAGCGATCTCTGTAATGCCACACATGAAGCTCTAACATGCGTAAAGTGCGGCCTGCTGTAGATGGAGTGCGGCCCACAAAGAAAAGGCAAAATAAAGTTCAAGAGTATTTACTTTTGAAGTCCGTTATCTGACCTGGCTTGTCCCCTCGGCTCTTGGGCTCAATAAATATCAGATTGTAGGTCACATTATTAACTTTATAGGCATTTGGTCGGCTTTTGGCTTAGGAGCACTACACAACCACGGCCATTCTCTTGCACAGCCAGGCTCCGCCCCCTCAACTTTTATTTTTATCAGTATTTGTACCTGGTTTCTTTATTTGAGTCACATCCTGGGTTCTACTGAGCGTGGTGGGGTAGTGTATATTCCAGCCACTTTTAAGCCACTGAATCCATACCTAGATGGACACTAACTTCTAGCCTGACATTCAGTGTAATTAACCCTCAAATAATATATATAATATAATAATAATAATATATAATATAATAAGTCTTACTGGGGTCCCTACATTTACAGTTTTGAAAAAATAGTTACTTTTTCCTATCTCTTAACATGTAAATGATTAGCCAAACCTAAAGCAAAAAACACTACACTGACCTTTATGAAATTTGGCATGCAGATAGATTTTGTTTTCTTGTAGGTACATTTTTTCAGATTACACACACTATGGGCCTCATATACTAAAAGGAGTGCGGACAAGGTTCTTAACTTAAAGGGATAAGAAACTCTAAAAAAATTCATTTGGCATCATATTTTTTTTTTTTTTAAGATTTTTATTGAGGTTTAACTTTCAAATACACAAATATCAGGAATGTCTTACAATGCTATATTAGACAGCACAATGGAAGAGTATGACATACTATTCTTAGGAGTACACAATATTCATGTATATAATAACAGATATGTATATATATATAGGAGACCTCATTTTTTACCATGCATTAATCCCTTTATATAAAGAGTCTAGCTAACAAATAATAATAATTTCCCCCTTTTGGAACAAAACAGCCACTTTTGGACTGTAGGCCATGCGATATAGTTAAGATGGGGGGTATAAGGGATAGGAGATATAAAAAGGGACCACTTATGGGCCCAATGGATATTATTAACAGATATGTTGATATAGGAACCATACTGAAAAGAGAACGGGTAGAATAAGAAGCATAACACAATGCCTATTATAACATCAATATATATAAAGTTAATTATGAACTGCAAAGTTAAGGGTCACCAGCCATGCAGCTAATTATGTATAAACTAAGGGGGGAAGGGAGCAGTACACTAGACATGCATCTACTAGTAAGTGGTGTTGGTAAAGGTTATGCATAAATAAATAAGGGTGAGCTATCACGTCCGCTCACAGCCCACCAACTGGATAAGATGAGATAGTACCAACTAACTTTTAAGTTTATATACACACTACATATATATCCAAAGGGGAGCTTAGCCCCAATTCAGATTCTCATACCCTTGCTGGAATTAATCAGAGTACAGTGTAGAAGAGGATTAGACTCATAATAGTAAGTATAAATATTCTAACACTACTACTGGTAGTGTGTGGTCCTGCAATAGCCTATCCATCATAGATCAATGTATATGTAAGCTATAGAGCGGGCGTGAGGATACAAGTACTGTTGACCTTATGGCAACATGTTCCCTTATTTAATCACCACAAACAATGTAAGATATACGGAAGTGTCAAATGCTCTAGAGACAGAGCATAAAGGGCTATATGTCAGACATCATTTGCAGTTTACGCCTAGGATATCTTAGGTGGTATGAATTAGGGACTTATAACTAAGGTGTAAGGTAGCTTAAAAAGTATGTGTATAACATTAAGCACATCTTATTGATGACATTTAATTGCACAAACAGGGAAACACTATATTGTAGGGTAGGGTTACATTTGCAACGGCTAATATCAGTGTTCTGGTACCATACCGGCTTTATGTGTAGGTCCGCATTAGCCCATCTAAAATAGTTCTATATATATGAAAGTGAGAGATCAAATGTGAGGCTATCAGAAACTGTTAACCTTATGGTGAGATGATCCCTTAAATAACTATCACTAGCATTAAGACATTTTATATAGAGTCTAACAATCCATAGATAAAGCAGGGAGGGCTCCATAACACACAACATACACTATTTACACTG
>CAJPDP010543834.1:0-10245 GCA_905336975.1 Bombina variegata variegata
GTCGTTAGTGGCTTTGAAAAAGGCAGAAATTTAGAAGTTGAAAGGTTATAAAGTATATTAATATAACAATGTTGGTTGTGCAAAGCTGGGGAATGGGTAGTAAAGGCATTATCTATCTTTTTAAACAATAACAATTTTTGTTTTGACTGTCCCTTTAAGGTGCATTCATCTATGAATTGATAAACATTTATAAAAAAAATTAAACTGCAAATCCCTACTCCCCCCCCCTCACAAATGTTGACATTTTACAGGAGAAACAAAGGCAATTACAAAAGGATTGTTTGTGCATGATACTGGGCATCATGTTTTGATTGACTGTTTTTGTGCTGTTATTTACCTAATCATATACACAAAGATTATTTTAAAATGATTATGCCTAATATTAAATTAAAGCCACCTTGTGGGTTACTTTGGTTAATATGTCAATGTCTTCCTTGATATTTTATAAATATCAAACCTCCCCATGGATTTTGTTTACATTTTTGGAGAGAATTGTTTTATTATATCTAATGTTTGTGACTGTAAAATGGCAAGTAACAGCTGTTGATGTAGTCATCTAGTACAAATGAACTTGTAAGACATATAAGTAATTAAGACTTCTAAAGCTAACTGATGTCATTTTATAACTTCTTTTAAACTTAGAAAGCAATAAAGTATAAGAAAAAAAAAAATACTAAAAACATCTGGAGTTAATGGAAATGACATGTGCTAATAGAAGTATCACTACGCTTCTGACCTTTTTCAAAAGATGTTAAACATTTTTTAACACATGCAGAAAACCAGCATGAAGTTTTACACTCTCCTCTGCACTGGTGTTAAAGGGACATGAAACCCAATTTTTTTATGATTCAGATAAAACCTACATTTTAAAACAAATTTCCAATTAACTTCTGTTATCTAATTGGCTTTGTTCTTTTGCTATCTTTTGCTAAAAATGTAGCCTAGGTAGGCTTAGAAGTAGCAGTGCACTACTGGGAGCAAGCTGCTGATTGGTGGCTGCACATACATGCCTCTTGTGATTGGCCCTCCAGATGTGTCCAGCTGGTTCCCAGTAGTGCATTGCAGTTTCTTCAGCAAAGGGTATCAAGAGAAAGAAGCAAATGTGATCATTAAAGTAAAATTGGAAAGTTAGTTAAAATTGTATGCTATATCTGAATTATTAAAGACAATTTTACCATTTCATGCCCATTTAATTTTAACTTAAAGGGACATTTAAGTATTTATTTATTTTTTATCGCTTGAGTGATTAAAAATGTACTTTAAACTTGAAACATGAGTGATACTGTACAATGGAAATAACAACTGAGCTTTAACAATGTTAATTCACTTAAACACTTGCATTTTTTCACTTTAAAGATAATCTAGGCATTCATGGGCAATCTAACATTTAGTTCAGTATCCCTTTAATGCAATAATTTGTGCAGGTAACAGAATTTATTTTAATCATTTAGTTCTGTTTCAGCTATATTATAAACTATGCCCGTGATATTTATTTGTTGTTTAACACTAATATCAAGAAGAGCAGAATATAATACCTTGAAAGGAAGGACAAATTAAAAAGTATAATTTAATCAGTTTAAAAATACTATTATGATCAACAGGTCTTAGGCTTAATTATTCCTTAAATAATCAAGACTTTGCAGTTGAAGCATCTGACTATAATTTGCTGTACTGTTTTCTACCCACACATGACATTTAAGAAGCAATCACTCAAGTATTTCATTTGTAAAGAGCATTGTATTAGTATATTGTATAAGTGTTTCATTCTAAATTATTTTAATATGTGGCTTTGCCTATGTGCAAATTTGCTGTGCTGTGCAGTAAGGTTTTATCCAAAGCACAAACCAAACACCATTCCATTCAAAGATAAAAAAATATCCTTATGTGTAAAAGTCATGATTACCAAAATAGTTTCTGATGAACTTTCGGATTAATTTGCAAATCTTATAAATGTTTATATAGATCTTTCTTCAGAAGTTACAGTTCATGCATTGACTGTGGATTGTTTTTGGAAACCCTGATGATTACAAATAAATCTAAGGTATTCTACAGCATTCATTTTGTTTTTAAGCCATAGTTTGCAGCTAGAACATATGCAAATGACCAATTACTATGTTCGCTGAGGCTCCACTAAAAAAATAGTTGACACAGGGCTCGATTACAAGTAAAGCAAAAAAATATTAGCTCTATTGTATGTTAAAATTGCTCAGGTGCAATTCATACTTCTTCCATTTTGCACTCATATTACAAGTCCAAAGTAGACCACTAAAAAATAAAACCTAATCTTGTGCTCACTAACAGCTGCATGTAAGATAGAGTGGGTATTAAATCCCTCAAATAATAGACTTTTTTTTGGGAGTGAAGTAAAATTCATATCACATAATAAATAACATAATAACAAAATTTAATTGTGGTGAAATTTGGCAGTTTCGTGGCTGTTTCTAGTATCAACAAAAACTGCCAAATTTGAATTTAATTGATCATTTTAAAATATTTTAATGTAGAAACAAAATGCTGTTTTTTGAGAAAAATTCCATTAACTTATAATTATAAGCGCAGACATCACAGGGTCAGAACTCACTTAATAAAGGGACATAAGTAGTAAGGAGCAACACATCTTGTCAATCTGAGTTTGACAAGTACCAAGCCCCTTTCTATGCATAACCTGCACACTCCAGTCCCAAGAGACCATCCCCACCTCCCAAAGTCAACGCCCCTTTTTAATATTGATATAATGATTTATCTTATTTTATCATCCTTTAATAATATAACAAAATTAAATTTTTATTGATTTATAATTCAAAACCTTTTATGAAAGCTTCTACAGGTTTATAACACACTTATCATGTTTAGTTTGTTTTAGTTTTGAGCCAAGCAGATTATTTATTTGTAATTGTTTTTTTTTTTTTCAAATTCTTTTTATTATTTGGGTTCACAGGAGTAAATAAAACATAACAATTATGCATAGATATCATAATTAAATGGCTCACGCAGGAGTCATCAATAAACATATAAGGAATTATCAAAAGTCGGAAGTCCTTAGGTGCGCTGCCCTTTCCATATGGGGAGCATGTTCCCCGATGAGTTTGCAAGCAAAGAAGTAGTCCATGTGACATCCCAAATACCACTATACATTTTCACATTTTCTATTAACAAATTAACGTAAACCTTACAACATCGTCTAACAACTCACACATCTAAGTCTCGCAACCAAATGATGAAAAAAAAGGGGGGTTCTCTCCACCTCCCCAACCCAGACACCCTTTGTATGATGTTATTATTAGTTCTCAATTAACACTTTTTCCCAACCATAGGACTGTGTGTGACTTTCATGTTCAAAGTTTATAGCATTCCAATCTCCCCGAAGAGACATTTCCAAGAATATCTTGTGCTGTGAGAATGGGCATAGTATGTGTTTTTGAAGGGAGGGATGGAGAGCTTTTATATAACATTGCCATTTTTTAAAGAATAGTTTAAGTCTGCACTTAGTGTCTAGTTTGGTATCAAGTTGTTCTATGAAAAGTTGTTTAAGTAACCTTTGTTTGAATTGAGATTACAAAGGAGGGTTGCTGGTGATCCAGAGGGCTGAGATGCACTGACGAGCCAGAATGATACAAAGGATAAGAATGGGGTGTATGGTGTTACCTCTTCCCTCCCAGGTGAACAGAAGAACCATCTTTAAATCAAAAACTAAGTCAAAATGTAGTGTTATTCTAATCCAATACTGTACTTGGCCCCAAAAATGTTTGAATAATGGGCAGTCAAAGAAATAATGGCCAATTGTAGGTTTAGGTAGGCTACATTTGATGCAATGGTTCGGGTGTGTGGAATTCCAATGTGCCAAACGTGCTGGGGTGATGTAATCTCCGTGAAGGATTCTAATCTGCATCTCCTTATGGGGGACCGCCAAACTAGCCTTTTTCGTCAAAACTAGACTATTTTTAATGTCGTCAACAGTAAAGTCTCTCATACCCATATTTCTCATTCTGTTTTCAATGTTAGCCATAATAGGTTCCGCAGTATGCCTGAAGAGTTTCTGGTAAATCGGGGATAGCGAGAAGCAGCCCAGCCCAAAGGCCGTGTGTATAATAGCAAAAGGAGAGAGATCCCAGAAACCAGGATCCTGGGATATCAAGGAATTTATATAGTGCCTACATTGCAGATATGCGTAAAAGTGAGAGTTAGGCAAGTCAAATCTATTCTTCAGGTCCTGAAACGTCCTGATGGTATGTAATAATGGGTCTAACAATGTGTCAACAGAGTTGATGCCTATCGTTTTCCATGACTGGAATGGAGCTGTCTCATTCCCTGCTGGGAAGTCTCTATTACCCGTCAGAGGGATGTATTTTGGGGAAGGACCCTTCCTACCTAAGTATCCCAAAGCCAACCACCAAGCTTTTAATATATCTTTGTATATTAAGTTATGTTTAAGTTCAGGCGGCTGATCTCGAGGGGGAATATAAGGTAGAAATGCTAAGGAATGTGGGCACACAATGGCTTCCTCTAGGGAAATGTCGGTAAAGTGTGCGGTACGAAGTTGCCAGTCTAACGTTAAACGTATTAACGTTGCCCAATTATACCATTTTAAATTTGGAAGTGCCAAGCCGCCATTAAGGTAGGGTTGTTGCAATTGTAAGGCTGCTATGCAAGTTGTCTTCCCTTTCTAGATAAATGACTGTATTGCTTTGTTGGTCATTAATAGGTGTCTTTTAATAAGAAGAAAGGGCAACATTAGTAGTGGGTATAATACTTTAGGTAGAATGGACATCTTTACAAGGTTAATACAACCAGATAGGGCAAGGGGGGGTTTAGTCCAGGTTCTTAATTGAGATTGTAATTGAATGCATTGTTTTGTAATATTGAGGTCATATATTTTGTTTGGATTCCTATGAAGTTTGATTCCCAAGTAGGTCAGGGTGTTGGGCTGAACAGTAAAGGGGTATGATCGGTTAGCCATAAAATTTCTGATTTATGCATATAAATTTTATAACCCGCAAAATCTCCAAAGGTTTTTAGGGTGTCTATGATCCTGGGAATATACAAAGAAGGGTTTGTAATAAAGAGAAGCATGTCATCTGCATATAGAGCCATGTGCAGTACATGATCATTTATAGGCATTCCTGGGTATATATGTTTCAGCTTAAGGTCCAAGGGTTCCAGGGCTAGATCAAAAAGTAGGGGGGATAGTGGGCAACCCTGACGGGTGCCCCTCTGTAAGGTAAAGGAGGGAGAGAGAAGGCCATTGACCAGAATATTTGCGGTGGGGGAGGAGTATATTTTACCTTGAAATTTAAGAAAAGGGCCTTCGAAATGATATTGTCTAAGGGTATTAAATAAATGTGTCCATTCCACTCTATCGAAGGCCTTCTCTGCATCAAGTGATAACAGGAAGGCCTCCCGCTTTTCTCTTCACTGTTGGCTCTCCGTTAACTACCAAAAATAGTTGATGGCATGAAGAACCCTACGAATATTAACCACAGATGTTCTACCCGCCACAAAACCTGTTTTGATCTGACAGCAATAGGGAAGGGACAAGTTTCTTAAGTCTGTTAGCGAGGATTTTCATGAGTATCTTATAATCAGTGTTTAGTAGGGAGATGGGACGGTATGATTCTGGGAGGGAGTGGTCTTTCCCGGGTTTAGGAATTAGAGTGATATGTGGTGAGACAAATTAATTAGAGGGAAGTGTATCTTCTAAGAAAACCGCGTTAAAAACCCTAGAAAGGATGGGGGATACTTGAGGGGATAGAAGTCTGAAAAATTCCACTGGAAGTCCGTCTGGGCCTGGTGTCTTCCCTAGCGATAGGGGTTTGATGGTAAATTGGATCTCATCAGAGGAGATAGGAGAGTTCAAGACCTCCAACTGCTCTTTGGAGAGTTGTGGCAAATTAATAGATCCCCAAAAGTTAGTATGTGAATTTGGGTCTTTTGGTGGTTGGCTGGAATACAATTGTGCATAATATGTCATCATACAGCGTGCAAGATCCTCGGGTGTAGTAAAGGTCCTCCCCTTGTATCTAAGTGCTACTATATCTTTCTTAGTACAGTGACTTTTTACTAGTGTCGCTAAGAGTTTGCCCGCCTTATTGACAAAACGATAAAACTTACTCACGGTTTTCAAGAGACCAGATGCTGTCTTTTTGTCTAACAAAGGCATCTAACTCTACTTTGGCCGCCGTGTATGATTCATATGAGGTACGTGTTTTATGAGTGCAGTATGCCAAATACGTCTGACACAATGTATTCTGTAAAGAGTTATATGTATATTGAGTTTTACGTTTAAGGTCCGCTACATAGGATATAATGTGTCCCGTGAGTACTGTCTTAGCTGTCTCCCAGAGCAACTGTGGGTTATCTAAGTGTGCTAAATTGTCCATGTAAAAGTCATTCCATACATGTGTGAGAGATTTCTGAAATGGTTCAAAGGTGAGCAAGTATGTGGGAAATTGGAGGTAGTTCCTGCCTAGGCGCTTGTGAGAATTTCCTAAGGTCATCTCAATTGGGGCATGATCCGAGATCATGATGTCATGAATGGACTCCGAGGCCACCTGTCCAACAAGAACCTTCGCCACTAAGAAAAGGTCAATACGGGATAAGGAAGAGTTAGCTTTGGATAAACATGTATACTCCCTATTCTCCGGGTGTCTCCTATGGCAAATATCAACCATGGCCAGTGAGTTAGTTAGTAGGTCAAATACCCTACCCTCAAATCTCCCCTTGTAATTTTGTAATCTCTTGGCGGCGGGCACGTCTTGCACCCAAGTTCTATCTAGTAGAGGTTGTGGGGCTAAGTTAAAAACACCTCCAACTAGAAGGTTCGAGCTCATAAAGGTTCGAGCCCGGAGAGAGAAAGACAAGAGAGGAGAGAGAGAAGAGGGAGAAAAAAAACAAAAAAAACAAACAACAACAACAATGATAATATAAAATGCATTCAAGAGTTCAATTAGCCAGTAATTAACCTTTTGTCTAGCCTGTAGTAGGGAGAGTTGCCCATAGGATAATGAGCAGCAACAGGTATTAAGCCTAGGGAATGCACACATCAAGGTGAACAAAAGTAAATAAGCTTGGCCGCATAACACTCTATTTGTGCAGTTCCCTGGCAGATATAGTAACCAGTTTTAATTGTAGGGGCTGAATGTTAAGTATGTCTGAGGAGATTGGATTCTACTATATGCTAATGTGGTCATAAAACCCATTAGAGGTTTGGGTAAGTATAATCCAGAGTCTGAAAGAGGTATATTCTGAATAGTTGGACAAAGTAAATGTAGGTATATATAGCCTAGTAGACATAAGTATAATGGTGCTGAGACATTTATAGGTAAAACTATAATTATTAAAATTCTAACACTAAACAACAATTTAAGCAAATGTAACCAATTGTATTTAAACACTTCCCCTTTGCAGAGAGGCATTAGCAGAGTAAAATGAATATACATTACATTGAAATCGGGGTTGATACCGGCAAAGTAAATGTAGGTATATATAGCATAGGAGACGTAAGTATAATGGTGCTGAGACATTTATAGATGGAACTATAATTATTAAAACTCTAACACTAAACAACAATTGAAGCAAATATAACCAATTGCATTTAAACATTTCCCCTTTGCAGAGAGGCATCAGCAGAGTAAAATAAATATATATTACATTGAAATCGGGATTGTAATATTTGCTGAAACAAATATAAACAAACATAGAAACAAACCTATAACCAGTAAAACTACACAACCCCTTTGAGGTGATATATATCCAGATGGCCCGGGCATGAGAACCCGCATTCTAGTAAGTCTCAGTCTCAAAACCCTAGGGAAGGTACACCCCAAATATAAAAAAAAAATTATACATATCTTTTCCAGAAGGGAGATACAGCTTCAAGGCTCGTCCCTGGATCAGCCCAAGTCTCTATTGCCTGCTTTGGGTGAGTGCTGGTTATTGATCACTGTGGCAAGAAATGTTTCCAAAGCTTGCGGTGAGTGAAAATATTTTGGGCCTGCAGCGGTTACCATCCGCAATTTAGCAGGGTACAAGAGAGCCTCTTGTTCATGTAATTTTGAACAAAGTGGGGCGAAATCTTTTCTTCTCTTGGTGACCTCCATGGAATAATCTTGAAAAAGTAAGAGGTGGTTGGCTTCGTATTCGACCGTTTTCTGTGTTCTGTAGACCTGAAGGAGTAGAATTTTTTCCTGAAAATTCAGGCATTTGAAGATCACTTGCCTTGGTTTACCTCTGTCATTCGGTAGAATGTCTGGGCTCACTCTATGAGCTCGCTCTACGTCAATTGGAAGGTGATCTGCAGATATCCCCAAGAGCTTTGGAAATGTGAAAGCTACAAATTCAATAAGCGCTTTGCCTTTGACAGACTCAGGTACCCCTATCACATGCAAATTGTTGCGACGGCTTCTATTCTCTAAATCTTCAACACAGTCTAGAAGGTACTGATTCTGTTTCACAATCCTTTTAATTGAGATGTCAGCACTGGATTGTTTGTCCTCTACTTCTGAAATACGGCCTTCTGCTGCTGACATGCGTGTAGAAAACTGCCAAACCTCACTTGTTAAGTTGTCCATGCCCGCTTGCAAAGAGTCTATTCTGGGTAGGAAGAAAGATTTAAATTCTTGCATTAGGGTCTAGTGATCTCCATGCTGTGGTGACTGCTGCTCAGGTTGTGAGTGAATGTCTATTTGTGAGTCCATCAGCTGACTTGATTTTTATTCTCAGCAGCTTTTGATTTATAACTCATAGTGTTAGTATGAGTTGATGAGATTTTGCGAAAGTATTGGTTCACTCTCATGAGAGAGGTTTGTGATTGTGTGAAAAGCTAAGGGTTAATTGTTCGATGTAAAAGCACAAGATGTTCAAGTCTCTTAGTCAGAACCCAAAGGTTCACACACTTTTATATACTGTGTCTTTAAGGATATAACTGAGGCACAGCAGGAAATATGCCACTATAGATTTTCATATAGAACGTTGAAGTCCCCGTAGTGGTATTCCGTGTGATGATGAACAACAAAATTAGTCTAGCCTTTGTGTTCTACTATTCAGCAGGTAATACAATGTCTCAGTGGGGACAATATGGTAACACCCTGGAAGCTGGGCGACAGTTAGGTCCAGAAAGTGTACTATTCGATATAACTTCACCGTTTTAAAGGTAATTGTCAGTATATGTAGGATACCACGCACCTTACCCCGTAGCAGGATCCAGGTAAGTTTCAAGTTACAGTGCGGTTTTATCATCACCCACGAGGGAAATGGAGATGCTTGTTAGCCAAGGCCCATTACCGGACAGTATATGGGACAAGTTAGGAATGCACTGAGAACTGTGCGACAGAGGCTATCAGCTTGGCCCATAAAATATACTCCTATACTGTGTTACCGATCAAGGCTCGTTGAGAGTGTGTACAGGCTAACAGTTACTCCACCTACTTGTAAGATCCAGGAAAGTTGCAGGTCATGATGCGGCCCTGCCATCACCCAGGTGGACCGATGAAATGGTTATTTGCCAAGGCTCGTCACCGGACAGCACAGGCAATTGTCGCTCAACACTTTTTGAGGCTGTTATCGTGGTGTCGTGACCGAGTCTCAGTCGGATCTTCTGCGGCGTGTTAGCCGCGTGGGTAGACGAATGTGTTGCACAACTGGGGGCTAGGGCGGGTGTTGAGCCCTTCACAATAGAGGTGTCAGCTAGCAATGACCAAGGATATATCCCCTAGCAAGACAAGGATCTGTGGGGGGCCGGCTAACAGCGAAATCCAAAGAGAAATAAGGGTTATTTTAGCAGAGGTACACGGAGCTCTTGTTGTCCACTGCCAGCCAGCTGTCCCGCCCACCGGAAGTCTCTCTATTTGTAATTGTTTTATTTATATTGTTCAAGCCCCTAACTCTTTATAACAGAAGTTCTGTGTAAATTGTACATACATAAATACAGTTTAAGCTGTTTTGTAAAAATTCAGGGCTCAATGTGATGGACAAGAAAAGACATGCCCTAGAAAATGTTTTTTTTTTTCATTAGGGACTTGTCTAGGCTTTTCATTTTATAATATACAAAGCTTTTAATGTATATCATTTTATTATATAAAAGTTTTTTTATTGCTTATTATTTTATGTGATTTAATCTCCTCTAGTAAGTTGATATCATATACGGTTCTTAAATTGAAATATTGTTAACCTAGCATTAGCAGATAATATAGATTCTCTATGGTTAAGACCTATGCTATTTTCTAATAGTGCCAGTATATTTCTTCATAT
>CAJPDP010544307.1:0-11573 GCA_905336975.1 Bombina variegata variegata
TTGTAAAGTGCTTTGAGTCTCACAGGAAGAAAAGCGCTATATAAATCGCAAATTATTATTATATTATTATTATCTGGAAGCAGAATATAGGACTATTCAGTCTCTATCCAGAGATTCTTTTTGCTCCTGCTTACAGTGGGAGGTGTGTTGCAGATCTGTTACTTCTGCTTGGGGATGATTGTTTAGATGGGTGGAAAGGATTTTCCTTTCCAGTACTTGGCTCAAGGAAGCATGATGGGGTATCTTGGTCAGCCCTCTAACAAGTTGCATTGTACATTTTCTGTTTTGTCGTGCAGGTAGTTTGTTTTTCTTCCTATTCTCCAGATGTTTATTCAGACTCTGGCTTATATCAGACCTGTTATAAACCCATTTTCCCCCCATGGAGTATCCGGTTCTAAAAGGCTTATGACATTTTTCTTTGGAGGCTTTACCTTTTTTTCTTCAACACAATGAAGTTGTGAACTTGGTCTGATTTTTCTGCCTAACGTGCAAATTATCCAGGAAGGTGTGTCTCCTTCCTTGCATCTTATCCCAAAATCATACATGGGGAAATTATGGTAGATATGCAAGTTGGGGCAGGGGGTTATTTGCTGATTCTATTCCTTGTAGGATCTCAGGGGCGGTACAGTTGTTGCCTTTATATACTTCTGTGTCTATTTTTTTGTTCTCAAGATTGAGGCATGAGTTAAGCTCAATTACAAGATTGTAGCTTGTTGCTGTTTGCTTACTTTCCACTTGTGGATGTGTTTACCTCAGCTAAGGCAGATTTTGGAAGACAGGTTCTTCAGGCGGTAGTTCCTGGTAAATAGGTGCCTGCCTTTCCTTTTTTCCCCACCCGTTTCCTTTGTGGACTCCACAGCTTGGGTATTAATTCCCACGACCTTCACCAAATTAGAAAGAAAATATAAATTATGCTTACCTGATAAATTCCTTTCTTTCTTGGCGGTGAAAACCCACAAACCAGCCAGTTTTTTAAAGGTTGGCTATTTATACTACTGTGAGAGAGAGGGAAGTTGGAGGGATACTTAAAGCTTTTGTTGTAGGGTGTCTTTGTCTCCTTAGCACCAAGAAAGAAAGGAATTTATCAGGTAAGCATAAATTATGTTTTTACTATTTTTTATTTGTGTAAATGGGCTTATTAATAATTTGTTTACCTTTAATTTATTGAGCAGGTGATGTTTGTATCTGTTTGGTAACGTTACTTCTTAATGTCATACCATATGGTGGGACTACTTTCATGTGTAAACACAATCTTACGTTTGAAATTTTTGTTGGGGTACTTGTCTGTAATAAGATGAAAAGTGTCATCAAGGGTTTCTCAAGTCCTTTAAGTAAAAACAAGTACCCAGTAAATGTCTTGTTAAGCATTAAGAATTTGGATTATAGAAGGAAAAACTGGCCTGGCACATGTTAAGTGTAGGACCATTTTTCTCCACAGCAATAATGAAAAAAAGTACTGCTGATAAACAATGAAAATCATGATCTCATCAACACCGCAAATGTCTGATTGGAATCCGATAATATGTCAATAATTATAAAGCAATATTTTGGAATTAACCCTTTGTTTAGTATGCAGAGCTTCTTCAGTTCATTGCTTAATTATTGATATATGCTTTGCATGTATAAAAGTAACAAAAAATATTTATTTATTATTTGTCAGGTCTGAAACATGTCTGGCTTCTGATAGGAAATTTTGTAGCAGTCTCAGATCATTTGAAAGTTCAACAACCATATATAAATATGATAACTGCGCTGACATTGTATTTTCTGCGTCTGTAAAGTCGTCTGAAAAAATTATCAATGCTGAATGAAGGTTTTTGTCACATAATATCCCTAAATGACACATGAAATTAGCACCATTTTATCTTATTCAACAAAATGTTATTTGTGTAAATATCAGTATTGGACATGATTTGCTTCCTCATAAATCCTTGTGTTGGCTAGGTCATGATAAATGAAAAGGCCTAGGGATCATTTATGCCAGCTACAAATCTAACACAATTTCAGTTAGATCTAGCCTTTATTCAATAAGCAAGCGAGGTCTGGGTATATAAAAGCAAAGTAAGGTTTGATACAATGAGCATAGTTTATCTACAGCCTTTTTGAAACTACAGAGTTGATATGAAACATTCACCATTCAAAATTCTGAAAGATTCTCAATCCAAATAAAATGAAAAAGATTACAGATATTCTTAAAAATACTAAAGTTTTTGTTTTATTTAAAAAAAAGAAAAGATAACATATTAGTGTAATATAGCGTGTACTGAAATAATAAAGTATCCATTGGAAGTATTGAATGGTTTATAATATTCCATCTTCTATCCAGGGATTGGAAAGTTCTCTTGGCACAAGATACAGGGTCCTTGTTTACTAATTGTTGTCTTGTTTGTGTTCAGACTGTCTTGTGCGAGCTGCTGTCTGTGCTGCAGTAGAGAGAGAGGAACGGGACACACTTGCTGTTTCCACTATCTCAATGTCTTTACAACTGAGACAGGCTACTAACTTCTCTCGTGAGGCACTAGAAGCAAAGAAGAACTCATAAGAAGCACCAGCCAGGAATGCCCCCAGCACAGGACCAATCCAATACACCTGTAGAAATAAAAGGCAAACATACAACACTGGTTCTTAAATATGAGCTATGCAGAAAATCCCATAAGTCTCCCATTCAGTACTGCATAAATAAATAACAAAGCTATGATATAGTATACATACAATTTATAGACATGCAGAAAGGCAAACATAAGAATGCATTAATACAACAGTTACAGAGAATTGTGATATGGATAAAGGGTTGATAATACAGTGAAAGTTTAGTGTAAATGGGAACTGAATTGTAAGTTAGTTTTAAACACTTGAAAGAAAGGCGGACAGTCATTGGGTTTATGGTAACTAATTCCTAGATGTGGCTAGCACAATGCTTGAAGATGTTAGATAGAAGTGGTAAGAAGGTAAAAAGGATGAAGAGACTTGCCCGTGTCAAGCCATAAATATCTATAATTTCCACATTCATAAACTACTTCAGATTTACTTACATGGTACCCTGGTCCATAAGCTGGCATAAGGTCTGCTACATACTTATCTTCTACAATGAAATGAATCCCAAGTACTCTCTTTCCTTCTCAGTTCTTTCTCCCTCCTCTAAGAGCACATTCTGTTACTCTCTGCCCCTCAGCCTGTCACTCCCTTATCTCATTTTCTTTAGTGTGGGGTAAGGGTTACTTACCCAGTGATATTCCCAAATCCCAGTAACCAAGGCTGGACCTAATGATCTCGCAGGGTTCATGCTGCCTCCTGAGAATTGTCCCTGAGTGATAAGAAAGAAAAAAGATAACAGTAAGAAAGAAAATAGAGCATAAAGGAGAAACTCAAATAGAAGAAATGGATTTTGTAGGAGAAATACACTGGTTACACACGGTCATTAGATATTAGTGGGTTTTATTTGTTATAACTCAATTGTACAATACATTAGCTGTCTTTCATCTCTATAGAATACCTGTCCTACAAACTGGTTTACTTTCTCTTGCAATGTCACAACCCACTAAAATGTACCCTGATATCATATGTTTAAGAGAAGCATCAGGAGCAGTAATGCACTACTGGAAACTAGCTGAACACATTTGGTGAGCCAATGACAAGAGGCATATATATGCAGCCTACAATCACCAGCTTGCTCCCAGTAGTGCACTGCTGCTACTTATGTATGCTCTTCAACAAAGGCTATCAAGAGAACAAATCACATTTTAAAATAGAGGTATATAGGAAAGTTGTTTAAAATTGCATGGTCTATCTGAATCATGACAGTTTAATTTACCATGAACTGACATTCTAAACACATATGCAACATCCAGTCTAATGGCTACTTTTCTGTAGTGTTATCACTGTTTTGAGATTAATGGCACCACTCTCTTATGTTTAACATTTTTCAACATCCAGTAACCATAAAATGCAAGATTTGTTCCTGACTGTGCAAATGTGTTTCAGTCAAAAAGAAGTAGAGAGCGATGCTTACAAAATCACCTGTTGTTGATACTTGATGATTGTTAAGAAACACCATTTGAAAGCATATTTTAGCAAACCATGGTATCCTTCAGCTACAATATTTTCCTTAACCGAATATTAAATAGGTTATTTTGGGTTTTATAACCATTTAAATGCTGGTGACACCAAGATATACCTATCTACACCATTTAAAGGGACAGTTTATCAAATATGAGAATCATTTTTAAAAGCTTTAGATTAATTACATAGGCTATTGCTGGTCTAACAACAAAGTTCCTTTTCTCAGTTTTATTTATTTATTTATTTTTTAAAGTCAGGTTTTATATTTCATTACCAATACCCAGTACTGTATTTTCTGGCCGTACTGCCACTCTGCTCGCACTCCCAGCAGCACAATATGCATGCGCCAGCCCCCATGATGATGTCACTGCTAGTGTGACTATGGACCAGCGCTCACTAAATGCGTGTTAGTTTTCAGCAGTGATGATGTGATCAGATTGTTGTGCTGCTACCTGGTGTGCATGAGTATTGTACCTCCTCCTTACATTTTTGAGTTCATATATGCATTTAGCAGTTTATTAGTCTCTTGATAATATACATATTAGTCCATGAATAAAATGCCTATTATACCTAATAGTGTGCATGCACCAAACACAAAATCGAATGAGTTGCTTTGCAAAACATACTGCTGAGCAATAGTGGAATTCTGCAATATAGGCTTTACATTACACTGTGTTTAAGCAGATTGATTGGTTTCAGTCAGTCCTGCCCCTGAGACCAACACTGAAATAAATTTCCCCTGAGAAAAATGGTCATTATATCTAGTGGTGCGTGCCCACATTATTGCAAGCACACTGATGGAGGATGCGCCTTGTTAACTTTTAGTAGTTTAAATATAATTGAATAAGGTAACATGATTGGCCATGGGGCGGGCTAAGGTAGCATTCTAGCACAACCCTTTTATCATGGCAGTCCGGGGTCGTCTGGCAGAGCGGCAAGAAAACAGGGGAAAAAGGTTAAAAAAAAATCCCTATTATAATAATCATCTAGTTTTGTTGTTAAAACTGCGTTATAGCTGCCTATGAACGCCATCACCACAGAGTAAACTGGTCCTTTAAGTATCCTGTAATTGTGTTAATGCATTCAGTGCAACATGATATTTTCACTTAGGGTGTATGTCACGGACAGGGGTGTACCACTACACCAATACCACCTCTGCTTGTGAGGCTCTAAGGGGACAAGGGTAACAGGGAGTTAATTACTCCTAACCCCCTGTTGCCTGTAATCAGTATCACTAACGTACAATACAAAGTTACCTAAACGTAACAGTCTATTTACTCCAGGCAGGGCTAAACACCAGCCTCTGCCTCCAATTTGCCACACACAGAACTACTTGTTCATATGTGACAGTGGGGAGAGTGCAGGCATTAAAGGGTTAACAGCACAGGGTCCCCATCTACTGTATTCCAATTCCTTACCAAGGCCTACAAGCTTAAAATTAACCCCCAAATTAAACCACAGCACCCCAAAAATCAATGTTCACCAGCTACCGCTGCTACCAGAACCAACACACATTAATCTCCAAAATCCTACCTACACTTCCCCAAACATGAACATTCGCTGCTATCACCCAAAAACGTATTACTCTAGGCTTTTGTGCTACCCCTAAATTACAGTTGCATTACCACCTAAAGAAAAATAAATATATAAAAATAATACTTTGGTGATGACTTCCGGTGGGCGGCGCTCCAAGATGGCCACTAACTTCTGAAGCTCCGTGCAATTTTCTACAATCAAAGTAGATAGTGGCTGTATCCATCAGCATCCGTATATCTCTTGGCAATATAAGTGCCCGGGAACACCTCTGGATCAAGCCAAACCACCCATTGGCTGCTGAGAAGCCTTTGAAACCTATTGAGCCATCTGGCATTGTGGTGGACTCTCTGTCTCCACACTGTATATATGTGCTTTCACTTATTACCCTCATATTGGTGACACTTAAAAGCAAATAATGGCTGCAGAAACCGGTGATTTGCTGCATTCTCTAATTCCTGCTCTTTCTGCTTAGCTATTACCTGCCTTTGATAAATTGGAATTGGCTATGCAGCAGTTGATGGTGCAGTTTCAAGTTTCAGACCCACCTGACACAAAAGAGACAAAGAGCATGGTCATAAGTGTCTCCTGCACTTCTACCGACATCTCCTCTGGCAAGCCTATAAGCCATTGTGTAGAAATTGAATCCGTACAGTGTACATGCAATCTGAAGAACCTAAGAGATGTTTGTGACACAGAATATGAAGATATGCCTACAGCACCTATTCAAATGCAGGACATTTACTGTAAACAACACAAGACTGCTGTTGTCGCTATGGAGTTTAGCCTGTCTGTTCAACAGCAACTTTACCTGTATCTGAAAAATCTCTTAAAGGATAATATCACCTATGACCCTTCCCCTTTTGCTGGATCTGCTCCACCAGCGACACAACATTCCAGCATGCAAACTTTGAGAAGGCTTCAATTATGGTTGTTCTGTTCACTGTGTAATAAATCGCATAAGTGTGAGAGCATAGGTGTGTTGAACGTTCATTGTGACTTGTATCCCCTGAGAGGAGTCGGCTAGCAGTTTCACACTGTGATTTATGTTTGAGCCGGGCACCTTTTACAAGCTCATTTCAGTTAAGCTATTGATACATAGACGGCTCTGCATTATAACATCCACTTCCCTATGTTATGCTAATTGTCATAAATATCCTCCTCAGCCCCTGAAAGGAGTAGATGTGTCTGAATTGGCATATCTTATTGACCAGCTTTCATATGCTCTGAAACACTTCTGTTCACATTATGTTTTGAACTATAGCACTGTTAAAAGTTTTGTGACATCAGCCAAATCTGACATTATAACACATATACTATCTGGGCTAACATTATTATAAGAATCAGCCAACTAAGCAGCTCAGCAATAGCTTACTTTCTCGCTGAAGTATTAGATATATTAAGTGCAAAGTCTAATGTCACTGACTGGTTTTGTCCATGTATTAACCTTTTAAGTTTTTTTCTATCAAAGTTTCCTCAATACTCAATATGAATACCTTGCAGATCTAATGTTCATATAATTAGTATTCATGGTAACACACTAGAGCTATCCAAGTTCCTCAAAAAATATATAGTTATTTCCTCATCTTATAGTATGCTGACACTCAGGGGAATGTTAAATGTTGTACCCCCCTTATAAGTACATTGAAGAGGTAGTTCAGGTTTCTACTGAAATGCTTTATTATGTTATTATTATATTATATATTATGTTTATTATGTCCACCGTTTAAATTTGCCCACAAAGAGTTAAGTGTTATAGATCTCCTCCTCAGCCCCTGAAAGGAATGAATGTGTCTGAATGTTCATTTCTTATTGATAACTTTCCATATGTTCACTGAACACTTCTCTTTTATATAAAGGAAGAGCCCGGATGACAGGATGGAAGGGAGGGTCTTTTGACCCCACTAGGAAGGAATGGTGGTGAAGTACAGGGCAAGGGGTGGGGTCTTAACTGGGGGCTTATAAGACCTAGACAGGAAGTCAGGTGGCCTCTTAGAAACAGGACAGCATGGCAGGCTAAGTTAATTCCTTGCTGAATTACTTACCTGTGCCAGTGAGCCTAGAGCAGGATGGAGGAATTGCTAGAACAGGTGTTGCAGGCTGCCAGGACCAACGGCATAACCTGGATCAGGGAGTGGTTGGCGGCCAATCAGGCGGCTGAACTGGAGCAGGTACGTCCCCCTTCAGTGGAAGGGGGGCCATTGGGTGGGCCCAGGACCAGGGAATGGCCGATGTGGAGATCCAGGCCGCCAGAGAGACTCAGTCCGGGGGTGCAGGTGGGAAGGCCAAGGAGATCGGTGGGCAGGCTCAATGGCTGTGGAGGGAGTGAGGCAAGTGGCGGAGGTCGGCCACAAGGAGCTGAGAGAGGCACGCGGCCTACTACGGCACCAGCCGATGACGTAAGGGCTAAAAAGGCAGAAGTATGTGATATGCAACTGGGAAAAAGAGGTGACAGCAGTTTGCTATGATGGCTAGGAAGGGTAAGGGGCCACTAGGGACCCTGGAGATATAAGAGATTATTAGCCTGCGGCTGAGCGAAGGCGATCAGGTTTAGCTTCTTTTAGGGCAGTATGAAGGTTTTGGGTTAGGGCAGGCGTGATGGGGCATGTGGTGTAGGAACTAGTGGTAGTCAGGTGTGGGGATCAGGAGTTAAAAAAAAAAAAGAGGGGGAGCAGGTGGGCAGCAATGGGTATAAAAACAGGGATATAAACACAATATCTAGGGACACATGTGGGGCTCGGCTTTGGTAAATGGCAGGTAGCTAAGAGAGTCAGAGGTTGCGAGGGAAGGTAATGAAAAAGGGGCTGCTACACTGCTATAGGCACTGTGGGTTTGGGCTAGGGGGACCAGCGGGATGCTACTGCGGGTCCTTTCCTAGGATGGTAGGGATCCAAGTTGGAGGGCTGGGGGGGTAGAAAGAGTGAGCAGTAGGTAGGGGGACGGGGAGAGGTAGGAGGAGGGGGATTTAGGAACTGGAAGGTAACGTAGCTGTTGACCCCACAATGGGGTGAGGGGAATAGGGAGCAGAGAGAGACAGGTAGGGTGGAGGATGAGGTAGTTCAGGCAGACAGGAGAGAGGAGGTTAGGGGTCGGGTTTTTGCCTCTTCCCCTTCTATGCAGTCTACAGAATCTGGAGCAGGTCAGAATTACGGCCGGGCCCCGGTCACAGGGCCAGGGTTTGCGGACAGCAGCAGGAGATCACGTTCGCCCCTGAGGAGAGCGCCCAGGGTAATGGAGGCCATGTCGCCTACATGGGCTCGGGTGGAACGATCTGCATGACAGAGGGCGTTCGCCCATCAGGAGAGGAGGAGATAGGAGGGATACAGACAGTGTCAGGAGGGAGCGATTAGGAGGCAGGGGAGACAGCAGGCATGCTGGCGGAACAAACAGGATTGAAGTAGTGGTGCAGACGGGACCTGTGGAAGGACTGGTTACGACGGTACAACCTTCAGGTGAGACTACCACTGCATTGGGGACTGGAACGAGTGGAGTGGTGAGTGTTGAGAGGGAGACATTGCTGGCTGGACTGAAGGGTCTGATTGCGGCATTGGAAAAAACGTGTCCTCAGCAGTGGTGGAGGCGTGGTGTCCGGCATTCTTTGTTGACTTATTTATACCCATGGGATGTTCTATCTCAAGTTCATATTTCGAGAAATTCAGTTCTTTTGTTGTTTGGGTGGTCAGACAGAATTTGGGGGTTTCATCCTTGGTACATTACCTGGATGATTTCTTGTTTGTGGGCCTGGCCGGGTCAGGGGTATGTGAAAAGCTGGTGAAAAATGTTTTGGGAAGTGGCAGAGGATTTTGGGATCCCGGTAGCTGAGGAGAAGTCGGAGGGACCGATAAAGTCCTTAAATTTTTGGGAATCCAGTTGGATACAGTGAGGATGGAGTACAGGCTGCCAGAGGACAAGCTGGAATACTTGAGAATTACAATTAAGGAGAACTTAGCGAAGCCTAAGACAACGCTAAGGAAGCTGCAATCACTGATTGGAAAACTAAACTTTACCTGTAGAATAATTCCAGTAGGGAGGGCATTTTGTAGGAGGCTGTCGTTGGCTACGGAAGGAGTACCTGGGTTGCACCATCTGCGGCTCTCGGCAGAGTTGAAGGAGGACTTAAGGGTGTGGGAGATGTTTATGGCACAATTCAATGGTATGTTGCTGTTTCAAGAAGTAGATTGGTCGAGCGAGAGTTTATGACTATTTACTGATGCATCAGGGGCCCATGGTTTCAGGGCATATCTGAAGGGCAGATGGTGTGCAGGGCCTGGCCAGGGGGCTGGGTGGGCTGTTTTCGAGCTGTTCACGTTCCGGGGAAGCTTAACATAATTGCTGACTCTTTATCCCGTTTCCAGCGGCAGTGAATTTGCACAGTGGCCCCGGACATGGAGAGAGAGGGTATGGCTTGTCGGAAGTTGCTGTGGCAACTAGGGTTTCAATGCTAATGAGTATAGTGCAAGGGGCGTTGGCACCTAGTACGCGGAGGGCCTACGCCCGTGTTTGGAAACTGTGGTTTCACAGGAGGGGGAATGTTCAGTTGGGGAGTATGGAAGAGAATTTGGAAGGGTTGTTACATTGGGTCAGATCATGGGGTGATGAGAGGCTTTCACCCTCAGAGGTGAGGAAGAGGATGGCAGCATTGGAGTTCTTATTTCAACTTTTGGGATGGGAGGATGTGACTAAAGTCTTGTTTGGTGCGGAATGCAGTGAGAGGTTTGTGCAGAGGGAGAAAGCAAGGGGACAGTAGGAGGCCTGTCAAGTTTGCTCTGCTGGAGGAGGTGGTGAAGTGTTTGCTTGGGATATGTTTTTCTGATTTTGAGGTTCTATTGTTTAAAGCGGCATTTGTGTTGGCCTTTTTTGGGGCATTCAGAATCTCAGAGTTGGTGGGACAGAATTGACTAGTGGAAGGGGGTCTGTTGAGAAAGGATAAGTAAGTGAAAAGGTGGAGCTATGGCTGAGAAATTCCAAGACGGATCAGGAGGGGGAAGGAGGACGTTGATCTGTATACGGGCTATATCCGGGCAATGTTGCCTGGGAACGACGGTGGGGGAGTTCATGCGTATGAGGCTGGGGGGAGAGGTTAAGTTCTTGATCCATAGTGATGGGTCTATACTCTCAAGGTTTTAATTTATGGCAGTTTTTCGTAAGTCATTGAAGAAGTTGGGTTTTCAGGGGTCTGAGTTCAGAAAGCATTCGTTTCGGGGCGGCAATGAAGGCAGCATGCTTGGGTCTGGATGTGGGTGTGATAAAAAGGATTAGAAGATGGAGATCTGAACAGTTTAGGGGATATGTGTGGCCTGAGTTTAGAGTATGAAGGGTACTAGGTTCTTTAATTTGTCTTTGGCAGGTCTGATGAGATGCTGGCTAGTGGGGTACTCGTACATTTACTGGACAAGAAAAGCAACAGCTATGAAGGAAGACGACATTCAACTGGGGCTAACAAGGGACAAGGTTTTGTTGAAATGGTTTTGAATCAGGGGTATGAAATGGGAACAAGTTGTGAGTAAGATTGTGGATTATGCAAAATATTTCTCCCCTCTTCAAGTTCCGTTGATCCATGCAGGGGAAATTATTTAGGATACATGTCGCAGAAGGATCTGGTAGATAGGATGAAAGGGAGCCTGAACAGATTAAAACAGCTGTTCCTGGAGGTGTTGATAATCTGGTCAGAAATTGAGAGTAGAGTAGTGTGGAAAGCGGCTTGGGATCCAAAAAAGTTGGAGGCTTCCAGACGGAAGATAAACAGAACAATATCGGGGTATGTTAAAACGTTGGGGGTTTTGGACTCCGACACGTAGAGTTTGAAGGTGAGTCTGGGAGGTGTTTTTATTTGCATGATGGAGTGCACCTTAACGATGTGGGGCTGCACTTGTTTAATTTCACGATGAAAGAGGGTATTGAAAAGGCCTTGGCAGGTTGGGGCAGTGCTCGGCCAGTGGCCGAGCTGTGGCAGGGTGCTTGTTATAATCTCTAGAGGCTTA
>CAJPDP010544323.1:0-11905 GCA_905336975.1 Bombina variegata variegata
TTTCATATAGACCTAGAGGCTCAAGATGCAGAGGCCTTACCGCCAAGGAAAATAAATTACAAAGATTAGAAAAGGGTATTTTTAATTTATCTTCACATACCTTGACCCCTAATGAAAAAAGAGTTTTGAACAAAGGCCTCTCGTTTTGTCCACCCAATCCACACAACAAGTTTAACCTGTTTGTAGATCTCAATCGCTTCACTAGGAAACTAGCTTTGCAAAAATACTTTGCACAAAAAAATCTTAAAAAACAAAACCTTTGGGAAGAAAATATCTTATGTATTCTTACAGACACCATGAACCACGAGAACAACACATCCACTCTATACAGTTCGATAGATAATCTTACCCCACATCTCTATGAAGGCATGATACACACTGTCAAAGTAAAATCTTCTTTTTCAACCCCATTTGGAGCCAATCAATACATTGAAATTTTCCAAAATTTGGTATTAGAGGACTTAGAAAAAATAAAGACCAAGACATTGAAAAAGAATTTCTATAAGAAATTTTATGAAAAGCAAGCAATCCACTCCCTCACTAATAATCCCAACATCATCCTACGTGATGCAGATAACGGAGGGGGGATTATAATTCAAAATCTTACAGATTATCTTGCAGAAGCAGACAGAATTCTAAAAGACACCAATTATTATAAAGTCTTAATACAAAACCCCACAAACGACTATCTTAAAACATACCACAGTTTAATTGAAAAAGGAATGGACCTTAAGATACTTAATAAAGATGAAAAAATCTTCCTTAAAGTTAATAACCTCAGTATAGCACACTACTATCACTTACCAAAAACTCATAAGAGTCTTACTAATCCTCCTGGTCGTCTGATTATCGCAGGAATCGACAATCTTACATCTAATTTATCTTATTACGTCGATCTCCTCTTACAAAAATATGTTTTAGGTTTGCCATCATATATTAGAGACAGTACAGATTTATTAAACAAACTCAGAAATTTTGTTAATACAGGGGATCTCATTTGGATCACCTGTGACGTTAGCGCTCTTTACTCCAATATTGCTCACCAACTAGGTCTACAAGCCATTTCACTTTTCTTAAATAGAGATCATTATATGCCAGACATTCAAAAGGATTTTGTCTTAGAGTGTATTGAATACATTTTGAAACATAATTATTTCCTGTACCAGGATGTTTTTTATTTACAGATTAAAGGAACAGCCATGGGTACTAGATTCACTCCCAGTTTTGCCAATTTGTTTATGNNTTGAGGAAACCTACATCTACAATTCCACAGCTGGGGCGAGTCTGGTGTTCTATGGCCGTTACATAGATGATCTCATCTTTCTTTGGAGGGGCGACCATTCATCAGCACACTCTTTTGTTTCCTTTATTAATCAGAATGAAATGGGTATATCATTTACAGCGAATATACAAGACAAATCAATAGACTTTTTGGATCTCTCTTTAAGTTGGGATGATGAAGGAAATCTATGTTCTAAAACATTTTTTAAAAAAGTCGATAGCAATAGCTATTTAAACTATAATAGCAACCACCACAGAAGCTGGCTGATGAATATACCATATAGCCAATTTGAAAGAATCAGACGCAATTGCTCTAATCTTGATACTTTCGACGAACAATACCTCATTATATATGAGAGATTTGTTGAGAAAGGTTATCCAAAAAAACTATTAGATCAATGTCTAGATAAAGCAAGACTCTTAGATAGAAACACCCTTTTAGAAAAAAACAAAATAAACCAAAATAAAAATAGAAACCATCAGATGTCCACTGATCCAATGTTCATCACCCAATACAATAGTAATTATAAACAAATTTATAAAACTTTAAACAAACACTGGCATATTGTACGCAGGGATCCTATTTTGAAATCTATAATAGGGGAACACCCCAAAATTGTATTTACAAGAGCCCCAACACTTAGGGGAAAATTAGCACCTAGTAAAATAGTTAAACATAAGAATTCAAATCCTAATTCTAAAATCAAGAAAGCGGTCTTTTTCCTCCTCTTTTTTAAGACATCCAGGAGTATTCAAATGTGGTCAAAAAAGATGCAATATTTGCAAATACATAACTTCAGGCAAGAAAATTTTCAAATAGTTTTCTAGTGGGGAGACCTTCGAAATTTCTAGATTTTTCAACTGTAACTCTAGCTTTGTGGTCTATGTTCTGTTTACCAGAACACTGCCTCACTAAACATGAGGGTAATCCAAACATCTTTAAATTCTATCCTATAGATCATATTCCCCCTTCTACAGACTACAATAGACTAATTAAACTTAGACAACGTGAGACCTTTTGGATTCACAAATTGAACACCTTGTTTCCATCTGGTCTCAATTCCAATTTAGATCTCGCAGCCTTCAACTAACATTTCCTATTCTTCTCTACACATACAAGGCAACATTATCAATATAGGAATAATCAGCATAATGATTACAAACCATGGAACAGACACCAACATAATAATCATTAAAAAGAATATCAATACAACCATGACAGTTCCAATAGGGATTTTAACATCCCCAAACCTAGAAATTACTACCATAATAATTACAGATCAAGTAATTATGATCAATCTGAACGAAGAGCCCACTATCATTTGGATCCTAGACCACATCACCATACTCAACATTCATCAGATGGTGAGCCACATTCCAAAACCACATACAATACTTTCCAACACCCTAATCGCTATCTTCCACTCTCCTCGGTATCTGAAGATAATGTATTCCCTGAACGATCTATCAGACCGAACTCCACATCTTCATCTTCTTTTTTAGAGACTGCTCCACAACATTGCATGATCCCTCTAGAAGAAAAGAACCCCAAAAAAAGACCATTTCATATAGACCTAGAGGCTCAAGAGGCAGAGGCCTTACCACCAAGGAAAATAAATTACAAAGATTAGAAAAGGGTATTTTTAATTTATCTTCACATACCTTGACCCCTAATGAAAAAAGAATTTTGAACAAAGGCCTCTCGTTTGGCCACCCAATCCACACAACAGGTTTAACCTGCTTGTAGATCTCAATCGCTTCACTAGGAAACTAACTAGGAAAAACCTTTGGGAAGAAAATACCTTATGTATTCTTACAGACACCATAAACCACGAGAACAACACATCCACTATATACAGTTCGATAGATAATCTTACCACACATTTCTATGAAGGCATGATACACACTAATGTCAAAGTAAAATCTTCTTTTTCACCCCCATCTGGATCCAATCAATACATTGAAATTTTCCAAAATTCGGTATTAGAGGACTTAAAAAAATAAAGACCAAGACATTGAAAAATAATTTCTATAAGAAATTTTATGAAAAACAAGCAATCCAGGGGCGGAGTCTAGTCACGGAGCTGCATGGCAGCATAAAGTTAGAGCTCCTAGGCCCTGAATTCTTGGAGGGCTGCATACAACATGCTACTGTGGCTTAAAAACTTCAACTTAGATGCGATGATGGTCTGAGTAATTAGGTCACTTGGAGGGATACCACCGGAGCCCATACCTGCAGATGACCGGCAAGTGAAAAGTTTTTTCTTTCTACTGGGGCCTCCTCACTGACATCGGCACTCGACGTGGCCACTGCACACAAGCTTCACAGTTCCCTCAGTGAGCGACACAGACAGGGACTATTACGGGGACACCTAGAACATTGCTCTGCACTACAGGCAAGTGTCAATATACATTACACAATTCAGCTAACAGTAACGCTCACCAATCACCCGGTACACCGGGACAACAGAGGCACATATAAACTAGGCGAGCAGCAGGTGCGGTCCACACACTATACCTCCCTATCCTCAAGGCACCACAGTACGGAGGAGACCGCAAAAGCAGATTAGGACTTTGACGTATATACTTGCCTGGTCATATAGAAGGCCTTGCAGCAGTAAGAAGAGGAGACTGCTAATAGGGAGCATAAGACAGCCTCTTTCCTTGTCCCTAGCAAACCCACATACGCAGATATTAACATCCCTTCAACAGGGACAAACCCTTATGGTCCCTGAAACATATAATTTGTCTAGCAAAAAAAGGTACTTTTTACATTGATATGCCTCAAAAGAAAGGCAAAAAAATGGAAAAGGGAACTAATAACAAAACGATGGGGCAATATCTGAAACCTATTGAACACACTATATCCTCACAGCCTGATGCACCAGAGGACAGACAGAACACATTAACAGCTCAGGAACCCACAATGGATTTATTACCAACAGGTTATGTCACTAAAGCTGATTTGAGCTTACTATCCTCTAAGGAAGATATAAAGGTGGCAATGCACGAGGTTAGAACTCTATATAAGTCCTTCATAAGGACATATCTACCCTTAAAGGTAGAGTCACAACAGTAGAAGAGCAAAGTTCCATGGTTTCAGCTGGACTTAAGCAACTCACCAATAAGGTCATAGCACAAGAGGACTCTATTGAAGCACTGCATGAGAAAATAGAGGACTTAGAAAACCGCAGCCACCGTAACAACTTGCGGATCAGGGGGACACCAGAGTCCATAGCCCACACTGCGATTATGGGATATTTACAAGACCTTTTCCGGACTATTAGGGGGACGCCTGGGGCCCCTGATGTCCTTATTGAAAGAGCCCACAGAGCACTCAGGGCCAAGCCCCCACCCAAGGCACCCCCTAGGGACATCATTGTAAAATTACTCCACTTCCCTGACAAGGAAGACATCCTGAGAAACTCAAGAGCAAAACAGCCAGTCCACCATGCAGGGATTAACATACAAATATTCAGCGATATTAGCCCCACTACCCTGCAAAAACGCAGGTCACTCATTCCTTACATCTGTTCTGCAGGCACATAAAATACCCTACAGATGGGGATTCCCTGTTTCTATAGTAGCCACTAGGGACAATAAGACTGTGATATATAAAACTAAAGATGACCTTGTTCGGTTCTGCTCACAACTCTCCATCGAAGTACCAACTCCCCCACAGATGGCTGAAGAGGCAACACATAGTGCACAAGAAGGGACACGAGAAGAGGATGGCCCATCCACACAAGCTGCAATCTCGCATACAGAGACAGGGGACTGAAACGGATTAGAAAACATGGATCCCCTCAATATCGTTAATGGCTGCTTCCTGGAGGTTCGCAGCTCTGCTCTGGAGGCGCAAGTATTTTGGTAATATAAACTCTGATTTGTTTGTTTAGTTGTCACAGACCAGTCCTAGAGATAACAAGCACAGGAATAATGTTGCTTCCTCACAGAACTTGTCCGTTTAAGGTAACATAGCCTAGTTTTGGCTACTACTCAAAAGAAAGGCCAAACATGAGACCAGATATAACTTTGTTAAAAATATTGTTATCTTAGTTATTTTTCCATGTTGTTTTCCTTTGTGATAGGCTTATCCCTAAGACATTAGCATAGGAACAATGTTGCTCCTTCTCGCAATCTATCCATTAATTTCAGAGAATCTAAGAAAAAGGGCTAAAAAAAATAATTATGGACGGTATACGGTAACATAGCCCGGTTTTTTCTACTCTTCAAAGAAAGGACAAACTTGAGAACAGTTTTACTTTAGTTGAAAATATGGTCTTCTCATTTACCTTGAATGTTGTTTCAATTGTTTTATTGTACCTTTATTGTGCTAGGATATGTATAATACTGCGAGTAGAGCGCTTATAGTCAACGCTCTTCCCTCCACTTGAGACATTTTAACGGGAACCCAGGAAGCATGTACACCTTTTATCTTTATTCACACACATACAATCACCAGATATCACCAGCACCACACCATCATCGCATACAGAAAATACAGCATACATATAGCACACATATCTGATGATAGACCTCATGCCTTAGTTAATTTAAGTAAAGCGTTGCAAATTACTATAAGGCCACAGCGCAAAGCCACATATTCCACAAAAACTTAAATTCATAAATGGCGGCCCTCCACTTTTGCCAGGACACATCCCCACTAGTGTACTAACTCCTTATTGTACACTCCTGCAAGGAGATTTTCTATTTCTCATTTGCATTTCTACTCTCCTAGATCCTTTAACTGATAGGTAGACCAGATTGTCAACCTAAGGCCCACGTCAACAGCTCCAAGTTACTTGGTCTAGAGGCTACCTATATCTTTTCTCTCTCTTACCTACTACTTATCTTCTTTCATATCCTTTTTTTCCCTTAAGTCTCCCTCCCTCCCCCCCTTATATAAAAAAAAAAAATTCTCTTACAATGCAAACCCCACATTCCCGTAGATGGGACCACACTCTGACTCTGATGACAATTAAAGCACATGGACTGAATAGCCCCGGAAAACGCTCTGTAGCGATACGAGAATTCTCTAAGCTTCATAGCTCAATGGTCTTCTTACAGGAGACACATTTTCAAAGAGGGAGGGAACCTAGATGGCTAACCCAGAAATACCCTGTTGCTTTTTTGCATCGGGCCCTCAAAAGAAGAATGGAGTAGGCATCTTGATGCACAACTCAATAGACTTTCAATTATCATCAACACACAAAGACTCAGATGGCAGGTACTTACTTTTAGTGGGCCTCCTTTTTGGAAGGCCAATTACACTTCTAAATGTGTATGCACCCAATACGCAGCAGCATCACTTTTTTAGAAAAATATCTGGGTTACTCCTAGATCATGCAAAAGGCGTAGTGCTGCTGGGCGGTGATTTTAAAGTCCCACTGCAACCAACACTAGATACATCTAACTCAGGATCCAGTATCCCCAAAAGGATATTGAAATCGATTAAAACATCATTATCAAGCTTAAACCTCCATGACATATGGAGAACACTCCATCCAACGGGGAGGGATTACACTTATCTTTCCAATGTCTTTCATAAATATTCTCATATCGACTACTGGTTCACAGACTCATTTAGTCTCTCAATAATACACTCATGCCATATAGGTTCAATCACATGGACAGATCATGCCCCGGTAATATGTGACATAGTTTGGCCGGAAGCCCCTTTGACTGACTAAATCTGGCGACTGGACAACCATTTACTATCAGACCCGACTGCGGTGACCTTACTGGATACTGCTTTAACTGAGTATTTCTCATTCAATACTCATACTGACACTTCTCTCACTATAAATTGGGAGGCGCACAAATGCGTCAGAGGCGAATTTTTAAAATTGAAAGCTAAAAAAATGAAAGAAAGGCGGATTCGATATGAGCAAATCCATTCTACAATATCTAAATTAGAGATAACACACAAAGTGAACCCACAAGATACAGACATCTCACACAGCCTGCAGCAGGCCAAAAATGAGCTTAGGGACCTACTAACAGCTGAATAACAACAACAAGCTCTATACCTGAGACAGATGTATTTTGATCAGGGGAACAAACCAGGCAAACGTTTGGCCAGGTCACACCCTCACAGATGGGAGGGGAATGGCAGTTCAGGATAGTAAGGGGATAGCAAATACACTGCGAGATTTTTATAATAATCTGTACAATTTAGACCCCCCAGCGCCAGCACTTAGCACACAGGATAACATAACTACAAAGGACTTACTAGCTAAAGAATACTTATCAAATTTACCACTAACCAGACTGACAACAGAGGACTCTGGTTCTCTGGATGCGCCTATCACTTCAGAAGAAATTTGTGAAGCGATAAAAAACCTCCCAACAGGAAAAAGCCCGGGCCCAGAAGGCCTCACACCTAAATATTATAAAACATTCAAAGACACCCTTGTTCCCCACCTACAAGCCTTATTCAACGAACTAACAGAAACTAAAACCCTCCCTTCATCAATGCTTGAGTTTCATATAACCGAAGCCTGGTAAGAAACCAGATAAGCCAGGGAACTTTAGGCCCATATCCCTTTCGAACACGGATGTCAAAATCCTGGCAAAGGTGTTAGCAACTAGACTTAATAAGTTCCTCCCCGACCTAATATCCACTGACCAGGCGGGTTTTGTTCCAGGGCTTGAAGCCAGGGACAACACCCTAAGAGTCCTCCAATTAATCAGTTACGCCAAACAAAATTCTATTCCGCTAACATTGTTCTCGTCGGACGCGGAAAAGGTGCTCGACAGAGTGGATTGGCATTTTCTCAAAGAAGTATTGTTCAAAATGAATTTTGGTATTCCCTTCATTAACATGGTGTTCTCCCTATATTCCAATCCCAACGCTAAGATTAGGACCAATGGCACACTGTCGGATCCGTTTGTAATTACGAATGGCACACGACAGGGTTGCCCCCTCTCTCCATTGTTGTTTGTGCTGTCAATCGAGGCCCTTGCTTTCTCGATGCGGCTCAACCATAGTATAACAGGCATCGTGGTGGGGGACAGGGAGCATAAAATGATCATGTATGCCAATGATATACTATTTACTATTTCCAATACAGAAACCACTCTCCCAAACATTTTAGTGAAACTACACAGATACGGTCAGGTTTCAAACTTCCACCTTAAATCACAAAATCTGAACTCCTAAACATATCTGCCACCTCACAAACCATCACCCAAATGGAAGATACCCTTCATATACAAATAGCTAAAAAACAAATGAAGTATTTAGGAATTAATTTGCAAGCAAAGACAATGACATCATTCTGTACAACTATCAAAAGCTTAAGAATGAGATAGCAAATGACCTTCAACTTTGGAGTAACAAGCCCATATCCTGGCTAGGCAGGATGGGCATAATAAAAATGAACATCCTACCACGGATCCTGTATATCTTTCAAGCTCTACCGGTCCCACTGCCCCCTGCCTATCTCACTCAATTACAAAAAATTGTTGATAACTATATTTGGCTGGGAAAGAAGAGCAGGATAAGCAGACAAACACTACACTTGCCTAAACATAGAGGGGGATTGGGTCTCCCCAATCTCAAATTGTACCGCAGGGCAATAATATTGCAGCACATAGTAGACTGGAGCCACAACACACAGAAGGCGTGGGTGCAGTTAGATAATCAGATCTTCTCTAAAGGTAACATGGCCACCATGGCTTGGATCGAACCGCGCCATAGACCCTTGACCCTGAAATCTTACCCCATCACACGGGAGACATTTAGAGAATGGGACAAAACCATCTCTGTTCCCTGGTAACATTTCTACACCTTACTCCCCGCTTCTACCCCTGAGAGAACACCCTGGGATCCCACTGGCACATCAAAGAATGGCACATAGACAACCATATAAGTTGAGAGATGGGACTTTACATTTTGCTTTAGACAGGGGGGATATCGCTCCATTGGAATTCCTCCAACAATGTTCGCTCATTCCCAAATCAAACATTTCATTATCACACAGACATAAGAGCAGGTTAAACAGGGAACTTACTCCTTTTGAACTTCTGTGTGTACAGCAGAACCCCCCAAGACATACCATATCCCTTATATATAAGTTACTGTTGGTGAGCGACGACCAATCACTACCCACTTACACACAAGCATGGGATAGAGAGACTAACACAGACACCCAACCCACTGACTGGAGTATGGCGTTCCAGATTGCAGCAAAGGCATCCTCATTTGCTAGTATACAGGAAATGCATTTTAAACTTTTGAGCAGATGGTACCTCACCCCTGCCAGACTACACAGAGCTAACCCACAGATCACTGATATGTGCTGGAGGGGTTGTGGCCAGAGCGGGACAATGTACCACATATGGTGGACTTGCCCAGTAATAACATCCTACTGGGAAGCAGTGTTTCCTGCAATCTCAGAAATAATAGAAACTACCCTACCACCCCAAATTTACACTCTAATGTTTCAGGGTCTCCCCAAACTCCAAAACAGAGCCACAAGGGCATTATTCCTGTTAATGATTAATGGAGCAAAAAAGCTCATCCCAAAATGTTGGAAATCAACAGCTCCCCCGACTTTAAGTGACTGGCGTACACAGGTGTCGGACCTACTCATACTAGAACGATACCACTTCATGAAAACGAACAAACTAGACCTGCTCCATTTGCTGACTGAGACGTGGAAGAGATATAGCTCGCCTGCTCAGCCGGCTGTGCACCCCCTGACTGGAAACTCATAAAAAGACTATGTTTGTCCTTGTAACGCTCTCTTCACCCAAGTGAGTTAACATTTTTCTACAAGTTTTTAACAAATAGATAAAATCCATAAAAGAGCGCAATGGTTGTAGCAATGATAATACATATAATTATATAAGTGCGGTCCCGTATGCATATGCGTATTATTCTTCCCTCCTCTCCCCCCCTTTTTTTTTCCCCTCCTCTTTCCCCCTCCCCTTCTTCACCACTCTCCTTTTCCCTCATTTCTCTTCTTTCTATACTTCTTTGTTCTCTATCTCTCTATAAAAACATACATTGTTCCCATGAGATATGATATACATTTTCTTATATTCACCGACCACGGTCGTCTTTACACATGTCAACCATATTGGAGTTCACTTTGGGTTCAGACGGTTATGATCCGTCAATCTTGGACTTTGACATTGATTTAAAATTATTATCTTACAAAGTTGTGTGGTGGATGACTTTGTCAACTTTGAATGTGTAACAGTGCATTTACTTTTCTTCCTCCTGAAGTTGAATATTGTTTGTTATTGTATCTTTGAAATTTTCAATAAAAACTATTTAAAAAAAAACAAAAAAAAACAAGCAATCCACTCCCTCACTAATAATCCCAACATCATTATACGTGATGCAGATAAGGGAGGGGGGATTATAATTCAAAATCTTACAGATTATCTTGCAGAAGCAGACAGAATTCTAAAAGACACCAATTATTATAAAGTCTTAATACAAAACCCCACAAATGACTATCTTAAAACATACCACAGTTTAATTGAAAAAGGAGTGGACCTTAAGATACTTAATAAAGATGAAAAAATCTTCCTTAAAGTTAATAACCCCAGTATAGCACACTACTATCACTTACCAAAAATTCATGAGAGTCTTAGTAATCCTCCTGGTCATCCGATTATCGCAGGAATTGACAATCTTACATTTAATTTATCTTTTTACGTCGATCTCCTCTTACAAAAATATGTTTTAGGTTTGCCATCATATATTAGAGACAGTACAGATTTATTAAACAAGTTCAGAAATTTTGTTAATACAGGGGATCTCATTTGGATCACCTGTGACGTTAGCGCTCTTTACTCCAATATTGCTCACCAACTAGGTCTACAAGCCATTTCACTTTTTTTAAATAGAGATCATTATATGCCAGACATTCAAATGGATTTTGTCTTAGAGTGTATTGAGTACATTTTGAAACATAATTATTTCCTGTACCAGGATGTTTTTTATTTACAGATTAAAGGAACGGCCATGGTCACCAGATTTGCTCCCAGTTTTGCCAATTTGTTTATNNAGGAAACCTACATCTACAATTCCTCAACTGGGGCGAGTCTGGTGTTCTATGGCCGTTACATAGATGATCTCATCTTTCTTTGGAGGGGCGACCATTCATCAGCACTCTCTTTTTTTTTTCCTTTATTAATCAGAATGAAATGGGTATATCATTTACAGCGAATATACAAGACAAATCAATAGAATTTTTGGATCTCTCTTTAAGTTGGGATGATGAAGGAAATCTATGTTCTAAAACATTTTTTAAAAAAGTTGATAGCAATAGCTATTTAAACTATAATAGCAACCACCACAGAAGCTGGCTGATGAATATACCATACAGCCAATTTGAAAGAATCAGACACAATTGCTCTAATCTTGATACTTTTGACGAACAATGCCTCATTATATATGAGAGATTTGTTGAGAAAGGTTATCCAAAAAATCTTTTAGATCAATGTCTAGATAAAGCAAGACTCAGATAGAAACACCCTTTTAGAAAAAAACTAAATAAACAAAAATAAAAATAGAAACCATCAGATGTCCACTGATCCAATGTTCATCACCCAATACAATAGTAATTATAAAAATTTTTATAAAACTTTAAACAAACACTGG
>CAJPDP010544391.1:0-10692 GCA_905336975.1 Bombina variegata variegata
TATGTGTTTACATATCTATTTATGTATTTATATGTGAATATATGTATTTACAGACATAAATACACATATAAACACATAAATACATATGTATACATATATAGACATACTGTATATAAGTGCATTGGAGCCCTTTGCAGTCAAGAAGATGAAAACATGGAAAATCATATTTATGCAATATTCAAATTCAATAAAGTGTTATACTGTGTATTTACTGTAAATATTTCACATTCCAATGTTCTAAGTTTTTATAAATAGATATTTATATATATATATATATATATCTGTATATATCTATACCGACATATAATTGTGATTGGGTTTGTATATGGGTATGGGTGTTTTGTTCTATTTTTCATGCTCTATTGAAGTCTATGGGGGGAACACGTTAACAGGGCTGTGATATTCTAACTTCAGCCTTTTTGCGCGTGTCAGGTTAGTACGCATGCAGAAAAACGTTTTACTTTTAACTTGTAATACGAGCACTAACTGATGCGTTCGAAAACGTTTTACTTTCTAGCAGAATTAACGTCTGAGAGGGAATGATAAATAGCGCTCCACTCTTAATCTAGCCATAAATGAGTTAAATACAATGACCTGGATTATAGTGGAGCACAATCGATAATGTGCGGTGCATTATATTGTGCAAACAATAACAAACAATCTGGCATTATAAGTAGTTGCTTAAAATGTCTAACCAAAACACTTTAAATCTCCTAATACTTATTTATCGGGACCTTTTTGATATGGAGAAAGCAAAGTGTTAGTGATGCTCATGTTAGGGATAGGCGAATGTTTTGCAAATTATGAAAAATTAAAACGAATTTTAACACATTTGTTTGTTCGTTTCGAATATCAAATGTTTATACAACATTCCTTTAATGTAATAGTATTTGTAATGCTCTCTTTAAATCTAATATTCAAATTATGCAATATTCAAAATTCGAATCAATATATTTGTATCTATTATATATCAATTTACTAAATTCCTAACCACATAAACTATTAAACTTCTGAATAGTATTTGTAAAACTAAATGTTGCTTTAAAATTTTGAATGTTGATAATCAATCTAATTATCAACATTTGAAAATCATAAATAACATTTGTTTCATGAATATTAAGGGATTTTCGTCCTTATCGAACAATACGTTCGACCAAACAAATTGTACTTCGACACATTTGCCCATCTGTAGCTCATGTGCAATACAAAATATTGCTGTCTAATTTAGTGCTTTTGAAAACCTGGTGTTAAAGGGACCCTGAAACCAAAATGAAAGTTTCATGATCCAGATAAAGTATGCAATTTTAAAAAAGATTTCCCATAATGGCAGTCGTAAGATACAAGGGAAGGGAAATTGGATTAACTTTGAAATTTGACAGAAAACCATAAGAGTGTTTATAATTCATAGTCCATTTTAGTTGGTTAGAAGACTGGACTAAAATTTGAACCATAGTATTGAAAAATTAAAATATGCAATCTTATTTTGTGCACTTTTACAATACATTAGAAGCAAAACTAGCTAAAAATAGAAAAATATAAACTACATAAGTTAGATTACAAGGGTAGTGCAAAAATATTAGCACTATTGTGCGTTAATTGCTTGAGTGCAATTAATAGCGCTTCAATTTTTGTGCTCATATTAGTCCACAGTTATTTTTTAATCGCTCAAACTAAATTCTAGGGCGCACTATCATCTGTCTGTAGGATAGCCCATGTGCTGTAAATTCCTTTACAGAATACACTTCTAAGGGGGCGCACAGTACAATTCATATTGTATATCTCTCTAGCGCTAAGTCGAGGGTACGCTAGGTCAATGGTGCTCAAGTAGTGAAGATCTTCATTTAGTTCTGTGCTATACTATTAATAATGGTTTAATTGAGGTCTTAAAAAGTGTAAATTTTATAGCATAACACTTAACTCACCACTTGCAATACGTGTTCAGCGGACGAGCTAACAGAGAGCCCTGCTCAATCCATTAAAAGTAAAAAAATGTGTCTGCGTCAAGATACTTTGATTAAAACATTTACACATTGTTTTTGTATACCAGATTGTGAGTTGTTCTAGGCACAAGTTCATGCAAAAGATAACGCTGCTTGCTATATCAATTGCGCTTCACTTATAATCCAGCATGACTTACTTTTGTTGGATATTTTCATTCTATGTCCCTGTAGTGTCTGTTAACAAAGGTTTTTATAATTTTCCTTTGACTCTAACACTATTCCCTAGATGTTTACTAATAAGCTGTCTGTTTATTTGACACAAGGGGATATTAAAACCCAAAGGAAAAACGCTGAATTAACAACATGTCTAGTGATGCGTATTTGTCAAATTTGAGTAATATAAAATCATCAAAAGGACATGTAAAAATGAGACACATCATTCAGATAGTGTACTATTTATTTTTTATTTGTTTATCAATAACTTTATATGATCAAGTTTGCCTTTCTCTCCTTTGTTTAAACCCATTTTTTTATATTATAATTCAGAAAAACATGGTATTTTATACAACATTCCAATTTATTTCTTTAATGTAATTTGCTTAATTTATGGGTATCCTTTGTTGAAAGGAGACCTAGGTATGCTCAGAAGCAGCAATGCACTGCTCGGAGCTAGCTGGCGATTGGTGGCTGCACATATATGCCTTATGAGCAATGTCTCATCCCAGAAGTACATTGCTACTCCTTCAACAAAGGATCCTAAAAGAACAAAGAAAATTTAATAATATACATAGATCTGTAAGTTGTTTAAAATTGTGTGTTCTATCTGAATTTCTGAAAGAAACATTTTGGGTTTCATATCCCTTTAAAAGGACATTATACAATAGATTTTCTTTGCATACATTTTTCGTAGACGAACCATTTAAACAGCCCATCTGGGTGTGTTTTTGTAACAATGTAAAGTTTTCTTATTTTTAAATAACATTGTACTGATTTCAGACTCCTAATCAAGCCCCAAAGTTTTAGATGTATACTGAGGTCTACAGACTGCTTCTGTTTGTATAATGGGTGTTTTCATATGCAGGGGAAGGGGGAGGGTCGAGTCTCAGCCCCTTTTCAGTGTGTATTTCAGCTTAACCTCATCAATAATTTCTAAATTGGGAACTTCTAAGTAAGTTTTTAAAAGGTTTTACACTGAATTTTTATATCAGTAGCTGTGCATATTCTTCTTTATAGTTGTGTCTATTACATGCATTAAAATGAAAATTGGTGTATACTGTCCCTTTAATTCATCAGTTTTGTAATGTTGTGAAGGTATTTCCGTGATGCCAGTGTCTTTGACCGTGGAACTTGTTCTATGAGGCAAGAAGTCAACAGCTACGAGACAGATGTGACTTTATTGATTATAAGGTATTGACCTTGCAACTCGCAGCTGTGATGAGCATCAGTTACAAAACGTCATGAATTCTGCAATTTTCAAGTTGCGGCAAGTTTTAAGATTACAAATGTGAACTACACAAACCTTGCCTAAGCAGAGAGGCTTCGAGAATTGGAGCCTTAGTTCCTATTGCCTTTATTCCTTTTCCTCAGCCCCAGCTTGGTGACCCTCCTTCAGCACTAGTAAACACTGATTAAACTTAACTGACACTCATACTACAGTATCACTTTATTTCCTGCTATTGCTAATTGGTGGAGAGAGACAGAGCCCTTCAACCTGGCAAGAAAATATTGCTTTATACTGAACAGACGCGAGGAGGGTACTAGCAATTACAGCACTGTGCTGGAACGGATTTGCTTCATGGTGAGGGCTCATTTTACAAGATCATCAGGCTTTATTATGAATGGACAACATGGGAAGAGTATATTTGTGGTGAATAAGTCTTTATGTATCTTCAAACCACATTATCTTCATTCATAGAGAATTGGCTAGATTTATGGACACTGCAGAGGGGTGTCATTATTCAGGCAAGATCCTATAACTGGACACTAGGGAGATTTCCTATGGAGGGAGTGCTATTCTTGAGCTTCTATTTCCCACTATTTTTTTAAAAAAAGGGGTCCCATAGTTTTTTAATTTGCTGATGATCACCTGCCCTAACAAGGCACCAGGAAAGTGTCTGTTGTTGGGTAGAAGGGGATTTTAGAGACTCTATCACCTTCTTTTAAAATAGAGAGACCTGAGGCACCACACTGGAAAAGAGAGCCCATTCTTAATGAGGTTTCTCATACATCTGTCATTGCTAGGTGATTACCATTTTTTGCCTTATGTATTTACTGTATGAGGGATAGTAGCTCCAAAGGAGCCTCTATCCCATAAAGACAGAATAAAACACACACAGTATGAAAGCAGAGATTATCCTCCATCAAAAAAAATGTATTATGCCCCTCTAGGAAACAGAAGGTAACCACAGAAATGTCAATCACCTGACTACTAGTTGACTTATAATAGTAGAAATGCAGACCAGCCCACCAAACATAAACGTCCACAGAATAATCATGAGTGGGAGCAAATGCTCAGAGCACACCCCTTGCTCAATTATACATAATAAGAAAAGAAGAAAACTGCACTCTCATAGTGGAAAGTGAAAAACAAAATTTATGCTTACCTGATAAATTATTTTCTTTCCTGGCATGGAGAGTCCATAAGTCCATTCAATTACTGTTGGGAAACAATACCCAAGCCAGAGAGGACACCAGGAGGAGGCAAAGAAGACCCCAGCCAGAGCTTAAGTATCCTCTCACTACGCATACTCCCCAAGTCATTCAGCTGATGTAATAAAGGAAAGGTAGGAGAACACTAGTGTATATAGGTGCCTGAAGGTTAGAAAAAAAATACATGCTGCCATAAATAAACACAGGGCGGGTCGTGGACTCTCCATACCAGGAAAGAAAATAATTTATCAGGTAAGCATCAATTTAGTTTTCTTTCCAATGGAATGGAGAGTCCACAAGTCTGTTGGGAAACAATACCTAAGCCAGAGAGGGCAATAAAAAACAGGCAGAATTAAATTGAAGGCACCACCAATTGAAGAACCTTTCTCCCAAAAGGAGCCTCAGCTAAGGCAAACTCATCAAACTTGTAAAACTTAGAAAAAGTATGTAAAGAGGACCAAGTAGCTGCCTTACAGATTTGTTCCATGGATGCTTCATGCTTAAAAGCCTAGGATGAAGAAACAGCACAAGTAGAATGAGACGTAATCCTCTCAGGAGGCTGCTGCCCAGCTTCCTCATAAGCCAAACGAATGATACTCCTCATCCAAAAAGAAAGAGTAGTTGCAGTAGCTATTTGACCTCTACGCTTGCCAGCGTACACCACGAACAAGGCAGGAGAATGCCTTAAATCCTTTGTAGCCTGGAGATAGAATTTTAAGGCACACACCACATCCAGGTTGTGAAGAAGACGTTCCTTTTGAGAAGAAGGATTAGGGCAAAAGGAAGGAACTACAATTTCCTGATTGATATTGCGATCAGAGACTACTTTAGAAAGAAAACCCAATTTAGTACGGAGAACAGCCTTATCCGCATGGAAAATAAGATAAGGCGGGTCACACTGTAATGCAGATAATTCTGAAACGCTACAAGCAGAATAAATAGCCAACAAAAACAAAACTTTCCAAGATAAAAGTTTAATATCTACAGAATGCATAGGCTCAAACGGAGCCCCTTGAAGAACATGAAGAACCACATTAAGGCTCCAGGGAGGAGCAACACATTTAAACACAGTCCTGAATCTGAACAAGGCCTGAATAAAATGACTGAACATCAGGAAAATTGGCTAACTTTTTGCGTAACAAAATCGAAAGGGACGAAATCTGGCCTTATAAAGAACTAGCGGATAAATCTTTCTCCAAACCCTCTTGGAGAAATAACAAAATTTGAGGAATTCTCACCTTGTGCCAAGGAAAACTTCGAGATTTTCACCAAGAGAGATAGGTGCATCAAACCTTCTGATACATCCTACGAGTGACGGGTTTATGAGCCTGGATTAGAGTGTCAATGACCCTATCCGAGAAACCCATTTTAGACAGAACTAAGCGTTCAATCTCCACGCAGTCAGCCTCAGAAAATCTAGATTTTGATGAAGAAACAGACCTTGAAGAAGAAGGTCCTTCCTCAGCTGTAACTTCCGCGGAGGGGAGGATGACATCTTCACAAGATCCGCAAACCAAGTCCTGCGAGGCCAGGCTGGTGCAATTAGGATCACGAGACCCACTTTTGTTTGATGCAGGCTATGACTCTGGGAAGAAGAGCAAACGGAGGGAACACATACATCAGATTGAACTCCCAAGGAACCTCTAATGTGTTGACCAGCACTGGCTGAGGGTCCCTCGATCTGGACGTGTAACTGGGCAACTTAGTATTGAGGCGAGAGGCCATGAGATCTATTTCCGGAATCCCCCATCTGAGGGTAATCTTTGAGAATACCTCCGGATGAAGAGCCCACTCTCCTGGATGAAACGTTGTCTGCTCAGATTGTCCGCTTTCCAGTTGTCCACTCCCAGAATGTGAATGACTGAGATGTGACAGCTGTGAAACTCCGCCCATTGAAGAATGTGAGATACCTCCTTCATAGCCAGGGAACTCCGAGTTCCACCCTGATGATTGATATAAGCTACCTATGTTATGTTGTCTGATTGAAATCTGACAAACCAGACTGAACCACGCCATCAGAGCATTGAAGATAGCTCTCAACTCCAGAATGTTTATTGGGAGAACAGATTCCTCAGGTAACAAGGATCCCTGAGCACTTAAAGGACCCCAAACTACTCTCCAGCCTAAAAGGCTGGCATCTATAGTCGCAATCTCCCAAGATGGTCTCAAGAAGCACATGCCTTGGGACAGATGATCCTGACAGAGCCACCAAGAGAGAGAGTCTCTTGTTTGGTTGTCTAAGACTACCCACTGAGATCCGAGTGATCGCCGTTCCATTGTCTGAGCATACATAGTTGGAGAGGTCTCAGATGGAATCAAGCAAAAGGAATAATCTCCATGGTAGCCATCATGAGACCAATTAATTACATGCACTGTGCTACTGAAGGATGTGCAGAGGATTGAAGGGAGAGAAGTTTGGATTTTCTCAAATCTGTCAGGATTTCATGGAGATCAAATCTATGATTGTCCACAGAAAACAGACCCTGGTATTTGGAATTAGGGAAGTCTTGTCCTGGTTTATCTTCCACCCGTGAGAGTGAAGAAGATATAAAAGAGCATCTGTTCGAGATCTTGCCAAATGAAAAGATGGAGCCTGAACCAAGATATCGTCCAGATACGGAGCCACCGCGATACCCTGGGTCCATGCCACCACTTAAAGAGCCCCCAAAACCTTTGTAAAGGTTCTGGAAGCTGTAGCTAGACGAAATGGAAGGTCTACAAATTGAAAATCTTTGTCTAGAAAGGCAAACCAAAGAAACTGAAATTGATTCTTGTGCATAGGCACATGAAGGTATGCGTCCTTCAGGTCTATAGTGGTTATAAACTGACCTTCTTGGACCAATGGAAGAATGGATCTGATGGTTTCCATTTTGAAGGACGGAACTTTGAGAAATTTGTTGAGACACTTTAGATCCAGAATAGGATGAAAGGATCTTTCCTTTTTGGAGACAACTAAAACCCTAGGTCCTGTTCTGCAGGAGGGACCAGAACAATCACTCCCAGGGAAGATAGGTCCTTTACACAGTTTATGAAGGCCTCTCTTTTTCCCAGGTTTGAAGAGAGTCTTGATAGGAGAAACCTGCTTCTTGGAGGACAAAACTTGAAACATATCCTGTAACCTTGGGAGACCACTTCAATTGCCTAAGGATCTGAAGCGCCTCAAATCCAAGTGTCTCGAAAGAAGGACAGTCTGCCCCCTACATGATCCGATCCCAGATCGGGGGCCGCCCCTTTATACTGACTTATTGTCAGAGGAAGGCTTCTTTGTCTGTTTATTCTTGTTTCAAGACTGGTTAGGCTTCCAGGAGCTCTTGGGTTGATCAGACTTGGAAGAAGTAGAAGATTTTCGTCCCTTGAAGTTGCAAAAAGAATTAAAATTAGACTGATGATCCTTAGGTTTAGCCTTCTTATCCTGAGGAAGGAAGGCCCCTTTTCCACCAGTCATCAATCACCAATCATAAGGCCCTCCGAGTCAGGACAGAAAAACCTGAGGACTTAGCACTCAGGCGAACTACCTGCATATTAGCATCGCAAATAAGCCTTTATTCGATCCTGAATCTTCTCAAATTAGTCTCCTCCAAAATCAATTCGGACAAGGAGTCACACCAGTATGTAGAGGCTCCAGCGACCACCGCTATACTCGCAATCGGTTGCCAAAGAAGAATAAGTTGAATAAAGATTCTTCTTAAGTACTCCTCCAATTTTCTATCCATGGGGTCCTTAAAAAAGGTACTATCCTCTAGGGGAATAGTAGTTCTCTTAGCCAAAAATTAAATAGCTCCATCCACCTTAGGGACAGTATTCCATAATTCTAGGATAGAGCCAGGAACAGGAAAAATCCTCTTAAAATTTGGGGAATGAGAAAAAGGAATCCCTGGCTTTTCCCATTCCTTAGTGGTGATTTGAGACAGACATTTGTTCAGGAACTGGGAAAACTTCCAGAGACTTGGACTTAATCTCATAAACTTTATAGTTTGGAATTTTTTGGAGTTTCCAAAGGTTTTGACTCTGGAACATCCAAAGTAGCTAATACCTCCTTAAGTAGTAAATGAAGGTGTTCAAGCTTCAACCTGAAATTAACTTCCTCAATCTCTATTGGATTGTATGAAGTAGAGTCAGAATCAGAGATTTCTCCCTTCAGAAGCTGCTGAGGAATAGTCATCATCAGAAATTTGAGATAAATTGACAAATGCAGTCTTGTCGTTTGAAGAGATTCCAAAATCAGAGGAAATATATTTAGTCTTTCTCTTCCTCTTACCTATTATAGGTAAGGAGCTCAGCACAGCAGAAACAGTCGATTTAAGCTGTGCTGCAAAGTCTCCTGGTATAAAAATTCCTCCAGAAATAGACTGAGCTGAGAAACAGGGCACTGCCAGTGCAACTACTAGGGACGAGGACTGAGGAGAAAGTAGAAGCATGTCAAGGGCAGAAGAGAAGTACAGGGCTCTGAGGGGTTACAGTTTTTTGAAGCAACAGACAAAGATCTTAACTTTAATTTCTTAGACTTTGATTGAAGCGTATAAGACAAACAAGAAGAACAAAGCTGTGGAAGAGGAACTACAATAACATCCTCACAGAATAAACACTTATCTCCAGATGGTATAATAATATCTTTATCCATATCCACTCTGTTCTCCATATTGAGAAAAAAATAAATTATAAAATGAATACACTTTAAAAATAAATATAATAAAATAAAAAAATGTATTTGATGTCCCTATATACACTCCAGCTGTGAATGGGGTGCAACCTTACCAACCTCCACAGACCAGAACAAGGACGTCCCAAATAAAAGATAATAAATATAATATGGCTTTATCCAAATGAACAATATTTATATTGCCAAAATATCCTCACTGCAATAACAAACACCTCAGTAGTTAACCTCTATGAGCGGAAGGAGAAAGACGCGCGCCGCGCCTTGGGACCGGACTGAATACCTGAAAGAAAAAAAAAACGCAGTGAACATAAAAAAGCGTTGTCATAGGAAAAATATAAATATGGGGTCTAGATAAAATAAAAGCCCGTAAAAGCGGCTAACTATTGTGAATAGCAACTTTGTTAGTTTTATGAAATGTGAAAAGTATTGTCCCCATCTTAAAATACAATTATCCTTAGACATTGTATATTAGCCCTGACAACCTCTCCTAAGCTGAACAACGATCCTGTAACAGATCTGACAGCTAAAGATGCACAGTGCCTGCAAGATATACTGCCCAAAATAAATTAAATCTTTGAATCAAGAATATAAAAAGTCCCCAGGCTCAGGGTATATCTCAGGAGATATAAACTCTTATCTTAGTGCCCAACATGTCCATATATAAAAAAGGAAGAGACACCTTAACAGCCTCAGCTGTGGGGCAGACACAGCTTTCCCGGTCTAACAGCTTCATCCAGACTTCTGACAGAGACCTATAGTGGAAAGGAAAGCAGTGTGAACATAACACTGCCTGGTTGTCAAATGGGGGTGTTAGCATACATTGTTGAAAGGGGGACAGAAAAGTTCCCAGCGACATTCAACAGCTACCAAAACTCTTACTAAGGGGTTTACATGGACACAGCATAAACCCCAGTCCTGTCTTGAGAGGGAAACTACCACTTAAAGGACTTAATGTCTTAAGAGCACCATCTACACCTTCTCCTAGTTACAGAGGCAAAGAATGACAGGGGGAGTATGGGTAGTAGAAGGATACTTAAGCTCTCGCAGTGGTGTTCTTTGCCTCCTCCTGGTGGCCAGGAGGTGAATTTCCTAACAGTAATTGAATAGACTCGTGGACTCTCCGTGCCATTGGAAAGAAAACTCTTTATTAGCTCAGCAGCAAGTTTCTGAGCTCCGGCCCTGTTTTTAGCTAAAAACATTGGCCCCTATTTATCAAAGGTCTTGCGGACCTGATCCGACAGTGCGGATAAGGTCCGTAAGACCTCGCTAAATGCGGAGAGCAATACGCTCTCCGCATTTAACATTGCACCAGCAGCTCACAAGAGCTGCTTGCTCAACGCCGCCCCCTGCAGACTCGCGGCCAATGGGCCGCCAGCAGGGGGTGCCAATCAACCCGATCGTACTCGATCGGGTTGAATTGTTGCGATTCCTGTCTGCTTGCTC
>CAJPDP010545022.1:0-12247 GCA_905336975.1 Bombina variegata variegata
AGAGAAGTGGCCTTTGGATTTTGCTGTACGTAGGTCGTTGGTAACGTTAACTATTGCTGTCTCTGTGGAGTGATGGGGATGAAATCCAGATTGCAGTGGGTCAAGGAGGGAGTTTAATGTAAGGAAATGGGATAGGCGTGCGTATACTGGCTTTTCGAGAAGGTTTGAGGCAAGAGGGAGTAGAGAAATAGGGCGGTAGTTGGATGGGGAGGTTGGATCAAGAGAAGGTTTTTTGAGGATAGGTGTGACCAGCGCATGTTTCAGAGATGAGGGAAATATACCGGTGCTGAGAGAGAGAAAATGTGTGTGAGTATAGGGGTAAGGGTAGAAGAGAGGGAGGGGAATAGCTGTGAGGGGATAGGGTCAAGGGACAGGTAGTGAGGTGAGAGCGCAGTATAAGTGCCGAAACTTCTTCCTCAGTAACAGGGCCCTTAATTTCCCTTTATACTTAACATATTATAGTAGGGTATATATGTACTCTCATACCTTTCCTTCTGGACTAGTGCTAACTGAATTGTGTCATAAAAATGGGTAAACCTCAGTTCTTTGTCTTTACAAAATATAATTAACATTTCAGCTTGGCTTTGATCAGCTAAACTTTATAAGTTTCAACAAGTGATTGTAAAAATCAATATGTTTAGTTTTGTTTCTTTCACTTTAGTCAGCAGAGAACTTTATCAGTTACAATGGAAAGACTCTATTGAAGCAACCTTTTTTAAACAGCCTGTCTAGAAATACAACAAAGAAAATAAAAGATGTCATTTTGGAAAATTCTTCCCACATATTGTCTTTTTTTTTTAACCTTTATTCATGTGAAATGCAGCAAAAGGTGATGAGTTCCTTAGGGTGTCTTTTATTTTAAAAATTACTTTTTTTTAAGAGATCAAATAAAAGCTTCCTTGAATGAAAAGTCAATTCCATACTATGGCAGAAAGTGAACTAAACATTATAGAAAATAATTATTTGATGGAAGACTTGGATTTAATAAATTGTTTGGCATTATCATTTTTTTTCCCTTTTGTGCATGTGCCATTGGTAGAATATTAAAGAGACAGTAAAATCAAAATTAAACTTTTTATGATTCAGATAGAACATGCAATTTTAAACAACTTTCCAATTTACTTATGTTGTCTAAGACTACTTATGTTGTAGAAGACTGGGATCCAGCACTCACTTACAGAGTACAACTGCCGGGGTGCACTTCAAAAGTATTGCATACAAAAAATTCAAAGTCAGGAAGGCACTCTCTGTTACAAACTTTCACTTTAATAAAGCGGTAAATGTTTTCGGGGTCTTCTCCGTCCTCAGACCAACAAAAAACACAAAAATACTCACCCATATATACAGAACCCTCCACTGTGTACCTCCAATCAGCTGGGCTCCTGCACGTTCGAAATACGCAAATGCGCATGCGCTAGGTCATTAAGGAGCACCAGTAAGGACAGAAAACTAAAAGCAATCGAAAATCAATGTGAAAATGGTTGTCACGTAAACTACATACATAGCAACAGGAGTCTAGACAGAAAAAACACTTGTTATACAATATTATTTTACAAACTAGAAAATAATCTGGACAAAATACCTATAAAGTCCTGACATCATAATACATTTTTGAAGGTATTGAGTAGCACATGTTTCAAAGATATATTCCATACTAGCCAGACCGTCATATAAATCACAGTCTGAGAGGTTACAGCCTAATAAATCTAGTCTGTTGCACTATCCAAACCTATGTAGTCAGCTATACTTAAAGATACAAAAGAGAATAGAACTGGCGCTAAAAGCTTAGGGTATGTGATATCAGAATAAAAAGAGACTATTCTCAACAATATTAAGCAAAAAGATATTTAATAGTAATACATTTAAAAAACAATTCATAAGTCAATGTTTAAAATTAACATTAGATATACAGTAGGGTAAATATAATGGATATAATATACTCTGGGAGGAGGTTACTACTTAATTATAAATTATAAAACAAAAATCACCTAGACTCTAGAGATGAGCTCGTAAAAAGCAGATTACAGAAGAGAGGTGTGTGTTTTACAATATGTATGGATCTAATTTAGATACCTATGCGAATAATTAAATGGACAAATCTAATGGTGGTGTACGGGGTAGCCTAACTGTATAAGCAATACAACATAGGGACAATAGCTATTCTATAGTAAGCAAAATTATTACATTAAGGTTAGTAAATCTGGACGTCCAGTTAAGTAAAAGCTATTAAAACTAGTCTATAAAAACTTATCTATACGAGCTTAACAATAAAAACAGAAGTAAGTAACACTTAAAATATAAAGTGAGACGATGAAAGGAGAAGAGAAGTAGTCTTATATGTCAATATCATATCATAAAAAGTATTTAGTCCGGTATAGTTGATTACTATGTAGAGAGGACTAGTGTATATACGGAGTTTAGTTAGTAAAGAACGACTCTCATATGTAGATGATCGTGCTCCTGAGAGTATTGGATCAATCTAATAACACATATGAGAGTGGTACCTTTATATGTTTCGGCCAATTCACAGACTCTATCAATGAGGTATAAGGATCTGTTGAAGCAATCTGGTGTCCTTGTCTGTAAATAAATAAAAAGATTGTTGCTGCAATTGGGATCCGATTCTGAATCAGTACAGTGATTACCGCTTCCCGCAGTCTTCGTGGTTTCGCTGACGTCGCAGCGGACGTAACCAGATATTTTCTGTGCTTGTCAATGGACGTTCCTGCCCACGTGTTACAGCTGACGTAGTTGCTTACGTTTACCAGCTGATATCCGTGACTGTCAAAGTGTATCTTATTCTTCGCTTTAAGTGAGAGCGGGTGGTGCTTATATACAGCGTCCGTTTAGCTGGAGTTCCTTCTTCTCCTGCAAGTTTGCCCACGTAGTGTGCCTAAATGCGACAGCTGATATATTCGTCAAAAAACACCACTTGTTTAAACAGAGCCTTTTTTCATCTGCTTTAAGATGACTGACTTAAAGTGCCAGGTTATTTCAGGTTCTTCAGTAGTGACGTCCTTTTCAATTTTGTAGTAGATAGGTACAACACCTTCAACGCGTTTCTCCCCTCACTTGGGGCTTTTTCAAGAAGTGTTACCTATTTGTATAAGGCCCTCATTTATACCTCTTCCTTTTTTTATTGGTCAATCCTTCTTATGGGCGTGCTGATGTTATAGTCTGTTTTTAAGGTGGTATACACCATTTTCTCCATGACACTATATTCCATAAAGAGTAAATAGTAAATGATAATAAATAATACATTAATCAAATAATAAAGTATACATGGTGACATAGTCTCATTCCAGATGATCAAAGTCATATTATAACTATATAAAAATCACTAATATTATGGTCAAAAGCTTGTAATTGTAATAAGTGACTCATTCATACATAAAAGGAGTAATATCAAGCTCAGAATTTAAACCAAGTGGGTGTAAGGTCTTCATAGTGTATATTAACTCAGCCTCTTTTTTAAGTAACTTGGTCTCAAAATTACCTCCCCTCCATTCTGGTCTTACTTTAACTAGTCCCCAAAAGGTTAATTCTTTTAATCTATTGTTGTGAGTTTCTCTAAAATGTCTATATAAATGTGTATCCATATTGCATTTTTCAATTATACATAGGTGTTCTCTTATTCTCTCTCGTAGTGTCCTTGAGGTCTCTCCTAAATATTGTTTTTTGCAACTGCACTGTATTAGATAGATAATCCCTTTGTCCATGCACCTAATTGTATCTTTTATATTGAATATTTCTCCTGTTTGGGTTGATGTATAATGTTTAATCTTGTTGCTATATATGCAGGACCTACAGCAGTGACATGGGAAAAACCCTTTTACTATATTCCCCAATAAATCTTGTTCTTTTGGTTGTGACTTGTTTCTAAATTCACTTGGTGCTAATATATTCTTCAAGTTTTGTGATTTTCTATAGATGAATTTAGGGTTTATAGAGATTTTGTCTCCTATAATGGGATATTCCCTAATAAAATGCCAATCTTTTTTCACAATTTTTTCAATTTTTTTGTACTCTCCATTATAGTTTGTAATAAACGGTACGGCTATTTCTTGTGTATCGTTTATTACTGCGTCTCTTTTTTCTCTATATTTGAGCAGTTGTTTTCTACTGAAGAACCTGAAATAACCTGGCACTTTAAGTCAGTCATCTTAAAGCAGATGAAAAAAGACTCTGTTTAAACAAGTGGTGTTTTTTGACGAATATATCAGCTGTCGCATTTAGGCACACTACGTGGGCAAACTTGCAGGAGAAGAAGGCACTCCACCTAAACGGACGCTGTATATAAGCACCACCCGCTCTCACTTAAAGCGAAGAATAAGATACACTTTGACAGTCACGGATATCAGCTGGTAGACGTAAGCAACTACGTCAGCTGTAACACGTGGGCAGGAACGTCCATTGACAAGCACAGAAAATATCTGGTTACGTCCGCTGAGACGTCAGCGAAACCACAAAGACTGCGGGAAGCGGTAATCACTGTACTGATTCAGAATCAGATCCCAATTTCAGCAACACTCTTTTTATTTATTTACAGACAAGGACACCAGATTGCTTCAACAGATCCTTATACCTCATTGATAGAGTCTGTGAATCAGCCGAACATATAAAGGTACCACTTTCATATGTGTTATTAGATTGATCCAATACTCTCAGGAGCACGATCATCTACATATGAGAGTCATTCTTTACTAACTAAACTCCGTATATACACTAGTCCTCTCTACATAGTAATCAACTATACCGGACTAAGGACTTTTTATGATATGATATTGATATAAAAGACTACTTCTCTTCTCCTTTCATTGTCTCACTTTATATTTTAAGTGTTACTTACTTCTCATTTTATTTGTTAAGCTCGTATAGAAGTTTTAATCGACTAGTTTTAATAGCTTTTACTTAACTGGACGTCCAGATTTACTAACCTTAATGTAATAATTTTGCTTATTATAGAATAGCTATTGTCCCTATGTTGTATTGCTTATACAGTTAGGCTACCCCGTACACCACCATTAGATTATATATTCAGTGGTCGTTTACTATTACCATTGTCCATTTAATTTTTCACATAGGTATCTAAATTAGATCCATACATATTGTAAAACACACACCTGTCTTCTGTAATCTGCTTTGTACGAGCTCATCACTAGAGTCTAGATGATTTTTGTTTTATAATTTATAATTAAGTAGTAACCTCCTCCCAGAGTATATTATATCCATTATATTAACCCTACTGTATATTATCTAATGTTCATTTTATACATTGACTTATGAATTGTTTTTTAATTGTATTACTATTAAATATCTTTTTGCTTAATATTGTTGAGAATAGTCTCTTTTTATTCTGATATCACATACCTTAAGCTTTTAGCGCCAGTTCTATTCCTATTCTCTGTTGTTACCTATCTGGGGTCTTTTAGAGAGGGTCCCCGTTTGTACTTGGCTGGGGGTAGATATTAGCGCCAATTCTCCCTACCTACTTATACTTAAAGATACAGCTAACCTCAAAAATAATGGGATATGCTAACTACTAATCCGCATCTAATGTATTGCAGTGTTATATACATAATAGCATACCCATCTAAAATTAACACATATCATATTACAAGCTGGCACATCTCATTTGTAAACCACTCTAACTAAAGAAATGCATACATCTTAATGTCATGGGATACTGTTGCTAAGCACTAAACCAGGTCTAAGTTTCCATAAGGAAGGCAATTTTCAACCGGCCACTACAAAAAACACTGGTAGTCAAGATACATATTCAGTCTGTTTGGATACATAGTATCCAAATTGAAAATCCACTGGGACTCCTTTTCCAATAGACGTTTGGCTCTATCACCTCCCCTAGGTGGAACTGGTTTGTGGTCTATTATAATATATATCAGGTCAGAGCACTATGGACATTTATCAAAAAATGCCGTGCCGTAGGGGGGCGGAGCTAGCCAGGCGTCTGAGCGGTCGCATACTGAGAGAGCTCTGCTCATACAATATGTGGCTGATGACCTATAGATCAGTATTGAGGGGCTCAGCAGGAGAGAGTGGACCTGAAGGGACAAATCGGAGCAGTTCCCTGCCAACAGCAGCTCACACACAGTACGTCTGAGGAGAGGCCATATTACAGTCCACGTGGAGCTTAGAGTGAGTGTTGACTCGATCATACTGGTAGCTCCCAGCTGGCTGAGATTATGCGCTCAACCATTTTATCCGCATACAGCCCCTTGGGGCTTGTGAAGCCAGCTTACGAACCAGAGTGCACCATTGGACATTGCCCCACAGCAAGGGACCCCATAGAGCGCTGGGAACGTAGCACGCTGCTCTCACTAGATCACCATTACCGAGATCTCAGGCAACATTTTAATGTGCTTTTGTCTATTTTACAAGCGGCGCTGATTGAACCGGAAGAGGCTTCCCTTATACCATCTGACATGTACTGTGTCTCTAGTATTCACGCTGCTGCTGCACGGGATGCACAGTGTGTCATAAGCGACAACTTTTCTCAGGGAACAGCTGGGATTACCGTAACTCTTGAGAATACCACTCATCTGGATTTGGAGCTATCTCAGACTTTGAGGATTACGATCCAGAATCAGAATACACTATGCTCTCCTGGTAAAGAATCATCTGATTACCCAGACCGCATGACTACCGCTCCGTGTTCTCTTAAGGAAACGGCACACTTCATCCCTTTGTGTGGCAGAGAAACGAGATCCACACAGCCTTTATCAATAGCAAAACGGAGCAGATTTCAAATTAGTAGACTTTCATTAAAGGAAACACCGCCAGTCCATGCAGATACTCTACGGAACTATTCCACATTTACCACCCACAAAAGTAAATTAGCCCTACTGGCATTGAAAAACTGCAATTGCCGATTAGGTATATGATAAAGTTGAATGTGCATTACTGTTATTTGCCTGTCTTCTCTTTTATATTTATATTTTTATATTTTATTCAGTGCTCAATTTATATTAATATAGTTATTATTGTTAGTTGTCCCTCGAGTGGTTCAATATGGCCTCTCAAGTTTTGTTATTGGTTCATACTTGTTTCTGGAATATATCCTTCTAAACTTTAAAATAATTTCATGTTACTATACAATGTGTGCTTTTCAAACTAATCCTGAAAGTTTGCTCAATCCCCCATATATCACTTATTAGGATTCTCTCAGGTTTATTAAACACTGTCTCCAGTTTATAATGGGACTAATGTAAGATCACCTTTATATTCCATCAGTTATACATGCTAACAGATAATCTAACCATTAGAATCAGTCATATTTTCGCAGTTTAGATATTGTATAATACAGATTAACACATTGGGTCCTGATGGGTTATTATTATATATATTTTAACTCCATTCGGTGCTGAGTCCTACTCTATTTAGCTTATATCTTGCCTACATCTCGCTCAGCCGGCGAGGGAGGTGGGGATATTGTATAGCACCTCATAATAACATCATATAGCTCAGTTGTCTGTGTTGCGATGCCTTATTGCTTAATATGTCTGTAGCATGTTTTTATCCTTCCTAGGTTGCTCCTATAACTGAGAGGTCGAATGGCTGAGAATATACGGTTGGGGAAACTTGTTCTTTAGTATTGCTATATTGCTCTCTCTCCCTATTCCTAGATTTTCATTTGCTTATATGCACATTAAGTATTCGCTTGTTTCTAAGCGTTTTTAATGTGCTGAACATAGATATGTCCTGCCTACATCAGCTAAAGCAGAAGTTTTCATTGTCAATTGATATATCATTGGAACTCATACTAAGTTTAGCTCCAATTTAACCCCCCCCCCACACCTTCCTTATTTTTATGAGAGACCATACATATCTTAAGAGAACTCAGTGGATTTCTGCACTCACAGCTAGATCTGGTGTGGGGTAATTTGGTTCTAACGTCTAGGGGATGTTGGCATCATGCTAACACTCTGACTCACACATAATAGATCTCCCAAATGATGGCTTATGGGCCTGAGATTAAGGGACTACCCACCCCCAAATTATTATATTCTTAGCTTTCTCCCCTAGTTAGGAGTAATACTGAACTTTGGCCTTGCATGGGTGTATAATTTGTTATGGTTTTCCCCTTCATTTCTAGTCCCTGTTTTGTATCTCCTCCTATTGCAAACCTTACAAGCAGTACCCCACACTTTAGAATATAAGATATTATCCACTATCATACATATGCTCTATTGGGAGGACAGTGGAGATGCTCTCTTTTGTTTGTTATGTTTGGCTATACTAGTGCAGGCTAGTGGACTCACCTTATCTATATTGTTCTTATTGTAATATCTAAGGTATTGTACCTCTCTATTAATCAATGTGTCATATCAGCATATCTGTACTAGAAATGTTGTGCTCGTTGAACTTTCATGTCCATGTTATCTACAACGGCACTGACCGTTTTACTTATCTGGTAATGATGCAGTTCAATATGTGCTATGATTATTTGTTAAAACATTTCTTTTAGTCATAACTTATATACTTACCTTGCGAGCTATTACTATTTTATAGTAGCCTCTAATGTAATGTAAAGTATTGTCCCATTGTTTATGTGTTATAATATCACATTCTACAAACGTTAGATATCACCCTTAGTATATGTATTCCTATTAAGCCTCCATATATCCTTCCTTCACTATTTACAACACTGAGTGGTTAGATAGCTAAATATTAATGGATTGTGAGGATGTGTGGAAAAGCTCATTGCAATGTATTTTTTTTTGTCACCCCTACTTCATCTATATATTTTAGAACTTATACACTTTGTTCCTTGTAAGAGATCAGTATCTTAGTCCCTCTGAATATTATGCGTTGTAAAAGATAGGTATATGCTGTGCTTTTTTTGGGGCAACTCTAGATTTCAGTTGCTCTTGGGTCCCCCTGAACTCTTACAGAGGAAACAGTATTGTACATCGCCTGCTTTGAGCGGTGGGTATTCTATGTGACAAAGCCCTCACTGCTCAATATGTTCACCTAAGCCTGTCCTGCTGGTTGCGGCCGGATCAGCGGATTTGGCATTATTTCTTTTCCACAAAGGTGGGGCGAAGCATAATTAAGAGTTAATTTAGATATTAAAACTAATATTCTACTGACCCAGATAAGTTTATAGCCAATAATAGCCTTTTTTTTAAAAACACATTTCAGAATTATAGCCATACTTCTATAGGGTGATATTATATACATATATTTGTTATCTTTAGCCTACATGTCTCCTTTCCCGCCTGTAACTCGTAAACATATGACTAGAAACGAGTACATTAATGGTCTTACCTACAACATGTCACTATCCTGGTATCCTATATGGCTCCGCTCCCCATTCCTTCCCCAACTTCACTTAGAGCGGCTCTTGCCCACTGAACTTCCTTTCCCCCCCACCCCGCCAACTTGGTCAAAAAGTGACCAAACTAAATCTAATCCACACTTGTCCCAATTTTTCTAGAATAAATAACTTTGTGCTTGTTCCATATGGCAAGATGGAGATCATACTCACTATGTATATAATATAAAAATGAGGTTCCATTACAATTCACTAATTTACTAGATTTGCTAGTCTTATAATATTACTTTCACCTACCAGATACTTGTTGTAAATTTCCTTAGCTATAATACTGGCAATGTGAAAGTCAGATATAGCTGTTTATTCCATAGTCATTGTATTTATGTTCTTCCTGAGCTGCTCAGAAACCATGCCCAAAGCTGTTATATCTCTACTTCCTATATTTTTGAGTAATTAATACATGTCTTAATCTTATGTTTTCATTGTCGTTGGAAGAATATTATATGTAATGTTTCTCATAACCTCAATAAAATTATATTAAAAAAAAAAAAAAAATGCCGTGCCACTGGCTGCTCAGATTCTCAATTTTTGATGGCACTGCGAATGGCAGACCGGTAGTTCACCATTCTGGTCCTTAGATCATCCTGGATCTTACCCACATAAAAACTGCCACACGGACACTGCAGCAGATAGACAACAAACTTTGTTGTGCAGGTCACCCTATGTCTGATGTAGAATCTCCTGTTAGTCCAGGGGTGAACAAAAAAGGTGCTCTGGGTTAAACCACCACAAGAAACCTTTCTTGGTGGTGCTTAGCCAAGTACTGGTGGTGTAACTTTCTTTGTTGTCTGGCCGTAATAGAAGATCCTTCAGGGATCGCCCACATCTGAAACCCACCATAGGGCTATCCATCCGTTCAAATGGAAGAGACTTATCTGTGGCCAGGATGTCCCAGTGTTCCTTCAGTGGTTTAGAGAACTCTATCCTCTCAGGAGTAAAGGTAGTTGTAAAAATCATCTGACTTCTCTTATCTTCCTTCTTTACCTTTGATAGTGCCTGATCCTGTGTCATTTCAAGGGTATCCCTCAGGGCCTGGTGCATTTGAGTAGCACCATATCCTCGCTCCTCAGACCACTGTTGCATAGCTAATAGCTGGTCCCTCTTCATCTTGTCATCAGTGTTGTTACGCACCACCCTATTAAAATGTGACTTCGGTAGTGCTTTTTAAAGGCTTGGAGGATGGCAGCTTGTGACTTCCAATAAGGAGTTCCTGTCTGTCTCCTTCTTAAAGAGTGTGGTGCAGAAACCCACATCACCTTTATATACTCTGAGGTCCAGAAAATCGATCTGCTCAGTATGGTATAACATCTTGAACTTAACTTTGTAATTTACCTTGTATAATTCTTCAAACCAGAGAAGGAGATCGTAATAGAGCCTCCCCAGATGATAAAAAGGTAATCTATATACCTCTTGAAGAGTTTAACCCTTATATCATTGAACAGGTGAGTTTCTTACATTTTAAAGTAAGCCATAAACAAATTGGCATAGGATGCGGCCACATTGGACCCCATCGCTGTGTCTGAAATCTGCAGAAAGGAATCTTTTTCAAATTTAAAGTAATTATACTTTAAACAAAGTCCAACAGCTGCCTAATTAAATTAACTGGGGGGCCAACATAAGGATATATAAGAAGATTATTGCAGACAGCCAGCATACCCTGTTTGTGCGGGATTATAGTATATAATATATCAAGTGTGACCAGAATGTCATCAGCAGAGTAGCTTGACCAAGATTGTAGTAATTTGATGAGCTCTATGGTGTCCAGCAAAAAGGATGAAATGCTGTGTACCCTGGGTTGTAAACATTGAATCCACATATGTTGCCAATGGTTGAAGTATAGAACCCCTGGCAGAAACAATCGGTCTGCCAGGGGGACGTGTAGGGTTCTTGTGTACCTTAGGTAAGGTATAGATCACTGGTATAATCGGGAAGCTTACTTGCAAATAGTCCTTTAGTTGTTTGTTGATGATATCCTGTTGCAAAAGACATTCCAGATAAGTGTCAATCTCATTTTTTAATGTCTTCATGGGGTCCCTGGATAGCTTTTTATAGGTGTGGGTGTCAGACAACTGGGTCATAATTTGGGCTTTATAATCCACATAGTAGTTTTAATTTTTCCAGCCAAGTGTTAGTGGGGTCCTCAATTGATTTATTTATATGGGTGGTCTCAAAGGTCTGTACTTCAGTCTCCAAATTCTTAAGTTGTTCACCCACCTCCTCAATGACCAATAACATGAGGTCAAGAGAGCACTTGTTCAAAATCCCACACCATTTTTTGAAAAACAGTGGGTTATTGCAGCCAATAGTGGGTATGTTCTTTATACGGAAACCTTTAGGCATGAATAATTTCCTGTGATACTCCGAAAGATAACAACCATGTAACTTAACTTCAAATCCACTCCCTTCCTCTTAAGTTTGAGTAAGTGGTTAAACAGTCGTTCAGGATTCTGCCTTTTCGCTTTTATCGTTAAGGCATCAAACCATATTCTGCTGGCATCATCCTCAGTAAACTGAAACACATTTGTTCCTTCAATATTCTGATCTCCTTTTATTTCATTTTCAAGCTGTCCTTCCTCCTGATTCATATTGCAATGTAATGTAAAGACGTGTGCACAAACCTCCATCCGTAATAAAAACAAAGGGATGTAAAACGTTAGTCCTTAGGAACTGTTCTGTATAGTTCAATCAAAGGGTCCAAACACACATGTACAAAAGTAGAAGACTGTTTAACCACTTACTCAAACTTATTCTTATAAGTTTGTATTTATTTTTAAATAGGTAGTTAGTTAATAATTGTAACTTTAATTTTGGTCTATTTTAATTATGTTAAAGTTAGGGGGAGTTAGATTTAGGGGATAATAGGGTTAGTTAGTAATCTGTGATGGTGCAAAC
>CAJPDP010545175.1:0-10085 GCA_905336975.1 Bombina variegata variegata
TTAATTTTTTCAGCGGAATTGGCTGTCTTTATTTTTTATCCCTCCCTCTCTAGTGACTCTTGCGTGGAGTTCCACATCTTGGGTATTGCTATCCCATACGTCACTAGCTCATGGACTCTTGCCAATTACACAAAAGAAAAAGTGATTATAGCTCTTTTGACAAAAAAAAATCTATCCTAACCCAACAAAAAAAAAACCTAAGTCTAAACTCCAAAGTTTGCACTCACCATCTTGAATCCAGCTCTTTTGGGTACAGCGGCATGTCCCTGGTGGCGATCCTCGGTCCTCTTGGGCAGTTCACTTCTGATCTTCCACCCGATCCTTCTTCATGCTGTCACTGCAGCGTACTGAAGATTGATTGCAAGGCTGCCCATTATATAGGGGTGTTCTTGCATTTCTTCTGAGATTTCATTCAACAATCTTCAGTATGCAGTGTATAAATATTGCCACTGCACTATGACATCTTAATACAACGCTGAAAGCAGGAAAGGATATCCTGCAGGTGTGTTAACATTTTATGCGATTTTGCAGATAAGTTAAAATTCATAATTCTGCAGGTATGTAAAAATGTATAGGATATTGTCACTTATAATACAGTTTATATTTTCTTAGTCATTTATCAGAGTTCAAACAGAAATGACTGAAAATTAGACAAAATTGCATCGCATGCAGACTAAGTTTTAGTTTGTGTGTGGTATATATCTGGAAAATTCTTGGTTTCAGTAACCTTTACCACCTGACTACACCTAAACTGCCAAGGGTATTTTTACCTAAAGGATACATTGAACATAACCACTTGTCTACAGAATTGTAGACAATTATTTTACTTATATTATAAATCACAACAAAATACATTAGGTAAAAGATGTGTGTTAATGCCAGAGTTTAAGGAGACCTTAAACTCTAAATACATTTCATTCACTTCCTCCTAATCATAGGTGCTGCTATATTAGAACCTAGGGGTTTGCATTTGTGCAGGAACTCTCCTTCAAATAATTGCCTAGAACTGCAGGTATCTGAAGGAGAGTTCCTGCACATATGCAAACACTTCAGCACTGGAATGTAGTGAAAGACAAATTTCAATATGGCGGCACTCATGGCTGGAGGGAGGTGGGGAATAACCTCAATACTATGCTTGCATAATGTTTTCTTTTCACTTGAAATGGAAGGGATATTCTGTATTTACTCCAACACCCAACACATATACACATAGGGCCCCGTGTACCAAGCCACAGGCGAAAAAGGTTCCCAACTCTGCAAATGGAAAGAGGACACTATACATCTTCAGTCCGTATGTGCTCTAGCACAAGCATTTGCTTGTGCAGTACCAGCCCCTGCTGGCACGCAAACAATTGCATACAAGTAGAGCCTGTAAATCACTCTGAATGAACATCTTTGGGGTAACTTATTTCCACCCAACTCAAAGGTGGCAGAGAAGTTAAGAAGCAGTGATCACATGACTCCACAAGGCCCCACAAAGACTCCACAGCAGCATTTACTGCTAAGTACACATAGGCCATAACTTTTAATAGAAATATGTGTATTAATATACAAAAATCAGTTCCTTACATAAATGAATCACAAGCAAACTGGCTAAACCATGTAAAGATATATGTTCATAAGTGTATTATTTTTATTACTGAGATCTCAATTTTTTCATCATACAGTTAACATGTCATACAGCTATTTATTCTATTATTGTTACCTTTTTCTAAAGCACTGTGAAGATCCATAGTGTTAGGTACATGAGTACGAGTAAAATAAAATGCTGCTTCAAGATAAAAAACAAAAACATAACAGATAAAACAAATTAATGCAATTGGAGGAATGCTCTGCTCTAAAAAGCATACAATTTACAAGTTGAAGGGTGAGGAGATAACAGGTATGGGGTAGCTTGTCATGTGGATTGTAGTTGCAAGAGTAACAGAGCAAGAGTTAGACATTAGCAGATACTTGTGTACTCCTATAGAGAGGCAGAGAATCAGAAGATACCCTACTGAAAGGAACTCTAATAGAGTAGTTGGAGTGGTAGGAACTGAAACAAGAGCGTGCTGAATGTCAAAACAAGTTATAGATTTGTAAGTGGAGAATATTGTCTTCTGTGTCAAATCCAGCTTGTTCCAGATCTTAAGTTATCTTAGTGAGAATGGCTTCATTAATTATTTAGGGTAAAAGCAAGACTAAAAAGGGTCAAGTAAAACATTACTAGAAAGAAAGTAGGTTAGGTGATTATAGACTAAACAGTATCTTGATGCAAACGAAAGTAAGGAGACAAGACTATTGAGGGAGTGATGGCGTTAAGAGAGGGATTTTTATGATGGATGTGATTAAATGACCACCCAATGCAGTAGAATTGCATAATTAACAAGTGCATAATAAAAAGACAATGATTTAACACCTACTCTAAGAGGAAAATGTCTTAAAACTGCATGTTCTTTCTGATTCATAAATGTTTATTTTGACTTGAGTGTCCCTTTGATTAATGTTTGAAAAGATCAGGAAATGTACCTGTGACGAGAAACATATTAAAAAGACACCTTGGATCAAGAAAAGCAGAAAGAGAGGGAAAAAGTTGTTAAGAGATGGAATAAAGGAGACAGGTGTTAAGACTGGAAGACAACAGGGTGGAAAGACCTCCTCCTTCCAGTGAAGAAATAGAAAAGTAACTAAATGATAGAAGGGCTGGGTAGAGAGTGATGCTTTAATGGGTGGTAAGAAGCAATATTCTTTATAATTAGACCCATTTTAGTCCTGGAGCGTGTGGAAGCACTTGTCAACTAAAGTTGAGATTGTCATTTTGTGGTTGATACAAAGGATGATAACACCATAGTTGTATGAGTAGAGGATGAGTTTCTAATGGGGGAAGTCAACATAAAAGTATGATTCCATCCATGAATAAAGATAATGTGTCTGTTTTGAGTACCATGGCTGTGGTTGAGAGCATAAATCAAGGTGAACTGTGGAGTGTATAGCCTTATCAAGTGTTCCTTTGAGTATGCAGTTGTATTGTAAGGTCATCAGATTAGGGCAGGAGAGGTTGAAGATGTTGGAAAGCAGAAACTTCAATATGGCAGAAAATCTGCTTTTGGTAAAACTGTTTACCAAGAGGGCTTTGTTAAATCACTGTTAATAGAAATGAAATGATTTCTCTTTTTATAAAGCTTGTTCCTCATTTCCCAATCAATCTAAAATTAAATTGCAAATACTTTAAAATGTAATCAAGTCACACTAAATGCATTAGCTTGTGTTTAATTAGTTTATAGCTGCTTTCGCCTAGATTTCGTTAGTCACTAATATTATCATTACATTTTTGTTTGTTTTTGCTTTGTGGCATGTAGGCTTTAATTTTAAGTATAGCTAAAACATGCATTGAATGGATATAAAATAATGTATTGTTAGTTAAAATAAAAGGTATTTGTATGACATTAGTTATAGTTTTCTAATAACTAATACAGAGGAATCCCATTGTAATGTTTTTTTTTCCTTACAACTAATCTAGATCTATTGATTAAAACAGTTTAAAAACAATTGGATTTATATTCCACATAATACCATTCAGCCTGAAAGGCTATATATTTTTCTTAATAATATTACAGCTCTCTGCTTTGACACTGTGTATATAGCAAACTAAACAGGGATTTCTGAATTTGTTTTTTTATACAAATGCCTCTAGTCTATACAATAAGGGCTAGATTACAAGTGGAGCCCTAATTTATCGTAAACCCATAAACAGCAAATTTGCCCGTTTACGGGAATAAGATAAATAACCAGCCATTAGGCTAGTTATTTCTACCACAAGCTCGCGGAAGCAATTAGTGCCCAAAAAATTAACCAAAGGTCAGAACTCTGGTTAATTTTTCTAATGTCCCTCAATTGCCCCCAACATTAAGTGTGTAGTGGCTTTAATAAAATAAAAACTATGTGCATCTTTTAAAAAAAAAAAAAAAAAAAAATCGTAACTGCACGAAGCAGTAATAAGGTTTTAAAGTGAGGGGATGTGACAAGTGCCTTTACATAGCGGTCAATGTGGACTATGAAAAAAACTGCAAATATATATGTATATATGCTTATATTTATGTGTTAATTCATATACATGTATATTTACAATATGCTACCATTGCTGCACGACTTACCTCTTTCACTGCGCTAGGTTTTCATGTCGTGTCTCACGGCATGAGAACAAGGCTCCCATTGGAGCCAATGGAGCTTATGTTCAATGCAGACGCGACGTCACATTCACATTGCACCTAACTTGTAATACCAACGCACATTTCCGTGCGCTGGTATTATTAAGTGGAGCACAAATATCGCTTTTGCGAACAATATTTTTTGTGCTCCACTTGTAATCTAGCCCTATACGTTTACTTTAACGTATCCCAATGTAACACTCAAACATCTAATTGAAATGTTGATTTTCTTACCTAATATTGAATTCTACATGAATCAACATTTAAATATTAAAATTCAAGTATTTCCATTTGATATTTAAATGTAAGATTCAATACAGGGAAAATTACTACTTATTTGCAAAAAAAATCAACATCTTTTTCAGTGAACATTATTTTTATAGAAAAAAATGAGGCCGATATTTGTTATTATTAATGGCACACAGTACTCAGAAATGTCTGTCATCCATATGAAAGAACAGGATTTAAACTTGATGACTTTTTCCTGAAAAATTTGAAGTTAAAGATGTCTAAATTTACATGAATATACCAGTATCAGTTGTGCACTTTCTAGTAATTCTCAATGAACGTCTTACCAATAACAGGAAGTAATTATAAAGCAAATAACTTTAGAAGGAAGTGCACAACATCCCTTAAAATTGTGTAGGAGGGACAAAAAAAATGATATTTTAATTATTTTACAAAATAAATTATGTTATTTGATATGGATGACAAAAAAAATAGTTTCCTATGGGTGGAAACTATAAAAATATATAATTTATACTTTTTAGTTAATATAGTTTTTAAAATAAATTATATTCATAAATATCGGTATTTCATTGGTTCCAGAAAAAAATTAAAGAGCAAGTGAGTAGTTATTCCTACGGAAATTATCTTCCAACAGGTTTATCAATTTTTCCAGCAAAACATTAAAGCAAGAACAAACTTACAAAAAAAAATATATTGCCTTCACCATATGGGACAGCCTACGACTTACCAACCGATTTAAGACGCAGCATATTGAGTTGACCATATGTTACAATGCTGTTGAATGGCTGAGTGATTCATGCCCGTCACAATCTAGTATATCAATTAAAGCTCCTTGAAGTCTGCATGATTTGTGTCTCTGTTATTAAACCCTGCTAATTCATCCTACTTACACATCCGTTATAAATCTCTAGGAGTGCTGCATGATTCATAGCAATCTGTGAGAATGCTACAGCAAATTCTTCTCCTTGTAATTAACAGTAAATTGTTTTACTGCCATGCAATGAATTTTTCAGTTATATTGCAAATGAACTCCTAAATGCATGGTTATTTCCTAAGAACTGACTTATATCATTAGGCAATTAAAAAGTATTGCTTTGAACCAAAAGCTTTTAATCAAGAGAAATACAATGTAACCACAGATTTTCAGAACCATATTAAATAAGTAATTTAGTTAATTTATAAATATAAAACAGAACAACAAAGTATATTGAAGGAACACTAACATTAATTTCTTCTTTCATGATTCAAATAGAGCATACCATTTTTTTTTTTTAAATGTATATTATCAAATTGTGCTTTTGTCTTTTTGCATGCACACTTTCTGAGACATCAGTTCCTACTGAGTACGTGCCACAGTTCAAAGTGTCTATGTATATAAGACTGCAATTGGCTGAAGTTTGTCACATGATACAACTATATATTTATTTATTTTCCCGGTGACAAACAAGTCTTCAAAAACTATTTTCTCTTATTTACACGTCTAATGGAAACTGAAGGAGTGAGCAAAAGAAGGTTACAATCTGAACCATAATAAGGGCTGCAAATGAAGTGGAAATGTTTCATTTCAAGGGACATTGTACACTCGATTTTTCTTTGCATAAATGCTTTGTAGAAGATCCATTTATAAAGCCCATCTGATTTTCAGACAACTAACCAAGCCCCAATGTTTTAGATGTATACTGATGTCTACAGATTCCTGTGGCTTCTGTTTGTATGATCTGTCCTTTCATATGCAGGGGAAGGGGGAGGGGGATAGTGCCTGCTCGTCATGCTTTCTAAGCCCCTTTCACTGGGTGTCCCAGCCTAACCTAATCAACAGTGCTAAGCTGGGACCTTCTAAGTAAGTTTTTAAAAGGTTTTATACTTGATTTTTATATCAGTATCTGTGCATATTTTTCTTTATAGTACTGTCTATTATATGCAGCTATATGAAAATTGGTGTATACTGTCCCTTTAAGTTAAAGCTAAAAAGATAATATTAATAGCATATGTGGTGGAGAATTGTAAAATGTATTTTGCCATATATTTTTTTTTTAATTCTATGTGCAAAAAAATTACTTTCCTTGTGTATTTTGCTTACTTCTCCTGTAATTTAGTCCTGAAAATTATGTTTTTCCATTGGCCTCTGAAAAGTTGAGCTGCATTTCACAGAATTCAGAACAATGACCTTTCACATGGTCTGCTTGATATATGCGGGACCTTCTTTATATATATATATATCTCAAATGAAGATGCACAGGTTTCAAACAAATTACAGTTGTATGGACTGTTGTTTTTTTTCTAACATAGAGGCTATTTTTTTTGCATATACTGAGCTAATATAACTTTAATGCCCTCTTAAATACACGTTTTTTCACACATAGTTGAATGTGCATTGCTGTGCACTAAGCCAAATGCCTCAGAGATGTAACATGCTGTTGTTCTCTCAAGGGGTTGGATCTAATAACCATACGATAACCTAAAATGAACAGCATAGCCATATTTTTATATAGTTTTTCACAAAGAATGCCTACATATAGGAGTTGTAAACATTAACAAATATTTGATGAGCTATAAAACAGTTCAGTTCTTTCTTCTGTATGGATCTCAGCATCATACAATACTAAACAGAGATCATAGAAACATTGAAGGATTTTTCTTTAACACTTCAGTACAAAGCTGGGCAGTTTGTAGTGGGCTGTCCTTTGTCCACTAATGTATTATAAGAATATTTGCCTTGACAGATATTTATCTTAAAAAATACAATTACCAAATTTTCTCAAATTACACATACACTGTAACACAACCTTCACTCTAGAAATAGCTAATTGGGCAATTAGCAAGCTGAATTATCAGAGGGTTTCAATTCTGCTCAAGTGCTCTTGTCAAAGGGTGAAATAAATCCATCTGAATGTAGCTTTCTCAAGAAACTTTGATTTCTTTTTTTTTTCTACAATTTTTTGCAGCAGTTATAAATATAAAATGTTGCATGCAAATTATTAACAAATTATTTTATGCTTAAATGATAACAATAAACTGATGATTTTTTTTATTCAGCCAAAGAATTCTTAGATGAAAAAATACAATGTACTTTAAAATTAGTAGTTTTGTCTCAATATTTTATACCACAATGATTCCTCATTAATAGGACATTTTACACAACAATGAAAGCAACAGTACTATGCCTATAAATGTGAGGAAAAATATATTGCTAAACCTGAAGTGTAAATTACAGTTGCAGGCTGAAAACATTGCATTTTCAACACATAACACAAATTGTGTTTATTTTTAATATTTTCTGTAATAATAGTGGTGTACTCAGAGAGATTGGGATAGATTTTAATTTTGTCATTAATTTTAGAAGACAGGTTTTCATGGTCTAATAAGCAATTTTTCAAATTAAGAGTCATTACAATATGAACATTAATTCATTTTTGAATGACTTTGGACCTGAGCCACAATAAAAAAAAAACCTTTTCAATCAACCCAAAATGCTTAACAGATGTTTTTGTAGGCTACATTTGCAATATATTTACCAACAGATCTATCCTCTTGAACACTCATACTCTGAATATCTGATAACTCCACAGACCTCAACCAACACTCCAAGCCATCAAATAAAGTAAAGACAAATTGCAAAGCACCCCCTGCAATTCCCTCTTTTCCATAGACATCAATAGCGTAACAGGAATGCATGTGACACCACAATATTGAATGTCAGTAAACAACACCTAGCATGACATCAAGACAAAATAATAACTCTAAATAATTGTTAGATGTATTCTTCCGAGATTAAGAATGTGCTTCATTCTTGATCTGAGCAATAAAATACAAATGCTATTTTATTAATATTAATTTTAGCTTGTTAAACTTAATATGATATTTTAACTATGATTCCTTTAACTTTAACTGTATTAAAGGGACAGTCTACACCTTAGTCATCTCAAAGTCTTACCTTAGATTAAGCTGCAAATAGCCTCCTGCACCTTTTCTATATCATGCAGCAGGAACAGTAAAACATATATTTGAAAATAAATATTGTTTATGGCCATTTTAAAATGGCTGCCAAGCTCACTCCACTGATGACATCATGGTCTGCACTGCATATGTCCTCCAATCACAAAAGGCTCACTAGTTGCATTCAACAGACTTTCAATGCTATTCAGCAGAGTGCCTAGATGCAGCCCAAATCATGATGCCATCAGTGGGTGAAGCTTGGCAGCCATTTCAAAGTGGCCAGAAACAATATTCATTTTAAAATAACTTTACCTTTCATGCTGCGTGATATAGAATGGGGGCAGGAGGCTATTTGCAGTTTAATCTAAGGTAAGACTTTAAGATGACTATGGTGTATAACTATAACTGTGCTTTTTGTAGGATACCTTTATATTTTTATATCCTTTATATTTTTGTTATTTTTAATAAAGTTCATATTAACCAACATATAATATTTATGTTGTTATATTTTGACAGTCATGTTAGATATGCTAGTATTAAAGTTACTGACTATGGGTAAACAAATTAAGGAACGGGTGGGAGCCAGTTATTTTAAACATCATAACTATCTGTTTTAATTTAGCCTTTTGGCTAAGGTTCCCTTTCTATGAAGTGAGGTCAGTAAAATATACTGTGAACTATTAAAAAACTATTTTAAAATATAAACATAAATGTAAGATTACTTTTATTCTTACTGACTAAAAACAAAAAAGATTCCTGTGCCTACATATAAAATTTCCTTAAGGCAGCTGCCTACATTGCATAATTCGTATCTGTACTTCACCAAATCATTTTTATTTTTTAACCTTTTTATAAAAATTAATTTATTAGTGTTTGTTATTCATATTAAAGGCTTAAAATGTTTCTTTAATATGCACGGTACAGTGAACCCCAACTCCCATTTTATTGAGTAACATCTGAGGGCTTTACATTTGCTTTAATCTAGCATAATGAAAAATGGGTTAGTGACAGCTTACTGGAAAATGATCATTAACAGCAACTAGATTGTGATATGGCTGGAAAATGCCTTTTCTAATTTCTATTGATAGCTTTTATTAATTATGTGCTATTATTAAAGGGGGAGTAAACGTATTGAATTTTGTTACCACAGATATGCTATGCAAATATAATAAAATCATCTAATGTGATTAAAAACTGAAGCATTTTCTTTATATCTGTGCTGTATTCAATGTTGTTTTCTTTTTTTTTCTTTCTTTTTTTAATTCATTAATTTATTACTTCAATCAATGAGCACCAACGTTTTTATTATTATGATCAAAAAAATAATAGCCACATTTTTGTTTTTGTCCTGAGCAAAATTAACAGGGAAAATAAGAGAAAACGAAAAAGATTTTGACAACATGGTTCATATAAATTATGGAGGTATTATGCATCAATTGTACAATATATAACAACACCAGTTATTTTAATCTGGATATATTGTCTTCTGATGACGTTTCATATCCTGTTTTTTACTTGGACTAGATAAAAAGTGGCGTGCTAACATTAGTATGTGTGCAATATAAAAATATTGTGCCTGTGGTAACTTGCACTCACGTTATTCAACACCTAGGTGATATAGCCACTTTAGAGTTATTTAGGAAACCCTTCATATTTATATATATAGCGCATATTTATATATACATAGCATGATCCCCTCCCATCAGAGACTGG
>CAJPDP010545208.1:0-12441 GCA_905336975.1 Bombina variegata variegata
AAAAAGCAGCAATTAAATATGTTAAAATATTTTTCACATGAAATAACGTTTTGTTAAAATTGATTAAACTGATTTTTCAAAGTGTTATTGTGCAGAACTCATCCCGAGAGACAGATTGTTTATTAGCTGATGAGGAAAGTTCCCATAATCGTATTGCTGGACTGGGACCATTTCTACAACCATAAAAACAAAAAAATAATTTATTCAGAACAAGAATATAAATTATGTAACACCTAATATATTTTAAAATCTCCTCTTTAAGATGCAACAAAGAAAACAATACCTGCCGTTATCACATTCAATGAGGACTAGGTTTCTGCCCACATTTATCGCCCATCCCCCTGCTTTCACTCAGCCAATTGCACAAGAGCAAGGCATGTGAATTACTTTACTCTGTCACTTCAGAGATCTTAAAACCTCACCTCATTAAATGATGTTAAACTCTCCCCTTTTTAAAATAAGATCTGGAATGTTAGTAATACTTTAGATGGAGTTTAATTCATCAGTTGTAATGAAGATGCGCTTTAACTTCATTTTTAATATAGATATGAAATTCAAATACCATGCACTTCGCCACCCACTTCAAAAGTCAATGTTTCTGTGTGCTAATGATTTGTTGTCCTATCAGCGCTATAGCTGCAACAAAAGTGCCATATAGGGAGAGCGCTGATAGGACAACAATTCAAACCATTTAAAATTGACTTTTGAAGAGGGTGGCGGAGTACAGGGCATTTGAATTTTTTTTTTTATTAACTTTATTTTTCAAACGAAGGTTACCATGGATAAACACATCTCAATTGGTTGTGGCAATAATTCACTGAGGGTACAATACAATGAGTTTGTTTTAGTTGTACAATGTCTCTCTGTATATAAGCATGTCCTTTAGTTGAGACAGTCTTGATGCTTTTGGACAACAGCAACAAGTCCATCATTGAACCCATCATGGCAATACCCTGTTTTCCGGTTTTCTCTCCCCCCCTCAAGTACTCTCCCACTCTCCACTCACAGACCCTTCCTGCCCCACAAAACTGGAAAGCAATAGAATAGTATAAACAATGACCTGATAACCGTGTGACAGTATTTAAGTGCACTGTCCGGGATAGACACAACACAGTTCACATTTTCAACATCAACCAAGGGTACAGTACACGGAGTATGATTCAGTTATATAATGTCTATGTACACGTACAAATGTTAACATTAACTTGGTAACCATTTAACAGCAATTAAGAGCAGCACTATCTCTGTGGACCATACCACCACTCTCCACCAACAGCAGCAACAAGACAGACCTTTAGATGTTGTGTTAATTGTTATCAGCTTGTCCCTCACCCCTCTCTGTGTACAGTAAATTCCATTTACCCCGAAGGTGTTCTTCTAGTAAAAACTCAGTGTCCCTGAGGGGGAACAATATTTGTTTTTGCATGGTATCATGCATGGTGCGTATGTATGGCTCCCATTTCCTCATGAAAGACCTAGTTCTCCCCTGTACATCTCTCAAAGTGTCAGACACTTCATATGTTACCTGTTTCTGCATACTAGCTTTGAGTTGTGGAAGCGTGGGGTAACAGAACCAAGCCACCCCTGGAAAATAAGTTTCCTAGCCTGAAGAATAATATTACTGACCTATTTACTTAAAGTGCTGGGTGACGGTGTTGAGGTTTACATGAACACTATCAGTTTAGGGGAAATGTCTACGTCAGTGTGAAATATGGTTTTTATCCAGTATTCTATCATGCCCCAGAATTTGCGTATCTTAGGGAATTTCATAGCATATGTAACAAGTCCGCGTCTGGTGATTTGCATTTCTGACAAAGGCCCTCTGCACTTGGTCTCCACTTTTTAAAGATTTTAGGTGATATGTATGCAGTCAGTAGTAGTTTGATGTGTGATTCTCTGCTAACCGCCAATAAGGTTGCCCTTCTCACCTGTTGTAAGCTTTGCTGTACCATGTCAGTCGTGATTTCAGTGTTTAAGATGGCCGTCCAGCTGTCACTGATGTGTTTGGTTATTGCTTCGTTGGTATGTTTCATGTAAAGTTTATATATCGGGGATATAGATGTCTCCCATTGTGTTGTCTTATGTAGAAGCTTGTTTATATCTGGATTCTGGTCTATAAGTTCCTTATGCTGAAGTAAGTCATTAACATAGTGTCTCGCCTGCAAGTACGCAAAGTGGTGTGTGCGCGGCAAATCAAACTGTGTTTGTAGGTCTTGAAATGATTTGACTTTCATGTTTAAACTATTTACAATCTGGGACACAGAGGTCAACCCCTTGGATTTCCATGTAATAAACACCCCAGAATCAATTACCGCAGGGATCTCTGGGTTGCCCTTCAGAGGGATGTACCTCTTGTAATTGTGATTGAACTGAAGTTTCTTGCACATTTTCCACCAAGCATGTATGGGTTGGTGTAGCAGTGGATAGTTTTTGAGGAGTTTGTCATGTGTGGGATTGCCTGTAGTGACCATGGGGATATCGCTTGCTCTTCCAGAGCCGGTAATGTAAAGTGCTGTTTCCCTGTCAACCAGTCCAGTATGTATTTAATTTGGGCTTGCCAGACCACCTGAGTTAACTTCCGCCATCATTCTAGTGTATTTATTTTGTGTTTTTTCCCTGCCCACACAAAAGCGAGCATTGATTTGTTGATTGCACTAAGGTCCGTTTTGTGAATGTTTTCAGGTATCATCTGAAACAGGTATAGGAGTTTTTGGAACATAATCATTTTTATTTGCGCAATCCTACCGGACATCGTGATAGGCAATTTTTCCCACCTAAGTAGCATGTCTTGTAGGTCTTTAATTAGGGGGTGATAGTTAAGATGGTGCCATTCTTTTGGGTCTTTGGACAATTTAATTCCCAGGTATTTAAAGGAGGAAGTGATATGTTTTAAGGTGTATGGTAAAGTTGTATGCGTCTATTGTGAGTGTAGCCAGATCAATTCGGATCTATCAGTGTTTATTGTATATCCGGAAACTAGGCCGAATTGATGTATAATTTGCATGATATGGGGGATGCTCTCCTTTGGGTTCTGTACATATAGTATCATGTCATATGCAAAAAGGGACAGATGACACTGAACCCCACCCACAGCCCCGTTTCTGCTTGTATCTTGATGGCAAGGGGCTCGGTGGCTAGATCAAAGAGAAGAGGGGACAGTGGACACCGTCTGGTTCCTCTGCCCAGCTGGAAGAAGGGTGAGGGAGCCCCGTTAATCAGGATTGATGCTTTGGGGTTGGCGTATAATGACCTGACCGTGTGCGTGAAGAGTCCCCCGATACCAAATTTGTCAAGAATGTAGAAGATATGGTCCCAAAGGACCATGTCAAATGCCTTCTCCTCGTCCACCAGCAAGGCGCAAGCTTCAGGACTCCCCCTCTCCCCTCCCCCGTTTTATTCCAAAAATAGGTATAGTATAAATTGGAGATTCCGAATGTTTAACACTGAAGATCTCCCCTTAACAAAACCGGTTTGGTCTCTGTTTATCAGAGTGGGCAGAGCCAATGCCAATCTGTCCACCAGTATCTTTGTCAATAGTTTGTAATCTTGGTTCATTAGGGATATTGGGCAATATGACTGGGGAAGGAGCGGGTCTCAGCCCGCTTTAGGGATCACACTAACATTAGCTTCTGTGAAACGGTCAGTAAGGTCTCCCTCTCCATTCATGATTTTATTGTAGAGTGAAGTAAGCACCGGTACCACCTCCCCCCTCAGCAACTTATAATATTCCCCGGGTAGCCCATCAGGGCCCGGGGTCTTGTCAAGTAGTAGTATGGTGATAGCCCGCATCGTCTCAGTCTCTGTGATAGGTGCATTTAGGATACTCAGGTGTTCCTCTGATATTTTGGGGTTGTGTATGGATTCCCAGAATGAGTCTTGTTGGGGTTTTTCTATCGTTTTCCCACTGTACAATGACTGGTAATAGACCCTGAAAGCAGTTTGAATATCCAATGTGGTTGTGTGTACGATGTCTCCCATTTTGATAGCGCCTATACACTTGTTTGGTCTAGTGAGTTTGGTGAGTCTGGCTAGAAATTTCCCAGTCTTATCACCATATCTGTAGAATTTTGCCTGTACTGATGTCATTTCCCTAACCGTGTTTTGGTGTAGTGTAGTAACCCTGATGGCCTTCGCCTCCACATATTTTTGTTTTGTCGTCAGATTGGGGTTACGCAAGTACTTATTTCTCGCACTGAGCACCCTTCTCAACAGAGCCTCTGTTCTCTGTTTTCTCTGTTTCAATTTACCCGCTGAATAGGAGGTTATAACACCCCTCATCACCGCTTTACTTGCTTCCCAGAACAAGAGAGTGTTATGTCGATGTGAGGTGTTTAAAGTCTCGTATGTCTTCCATTCCCCTGTGAGGAATCATTTTAAAATTATGTCTCCATAGAGGTATGTCGGAAAGAACCATCTGCGAGGTCCCTCTCTCCGCGGTGTGAAATTGACTTTAAGGCTGATGGGTACATGGTCTGATATTGTTGCAATGTCTATGCTTGCGTCAGTGATATTTGGTCCTAAAGAGTTGGTCATTAGAATTAGGTCAATCCTAAAAAGTGTGTCCTTAGCTGGGGTGGTGCATGTGTAGTTCGGTTCCTCCGGGTGTTTGTCCCTCCAGATGTCTGTCAGTGCCAAGGAATATTTAAACTTGGAAAGTGTCAAAGAGTCTCTCCTAGCATTGCGATGGGTCGTGTTATGTCTTGTGGCTGCGTTAGGATCTCTGAACCTGTCTGCTGGTGTTTGGGGGGCTATATTATAGTCCCCCCCTAAGATCAACGGGGAGTCAGCAAATCGTAGTACAATATTGCGGAAAGCTCTCCAGAACTCTCTTTTGTTAGTGTGAGGGCCATAACCCCCCGCCCCCCCCGATAATAATATGTTTGTTCTCATGTCTCAGTTTGGTAAGTACATATCTACCTTCCGGGTCTACCAGCTGTTTGTCAAGAGTGTAGTCTAAGTTTCTAATGAAGAGGATGGCCACCCCCCTGGCTCGCTTTCCTTCATATGTAGTGTAAATTACTTCCCCTACCCACCACTGCTTCAATTTTTGGTGTTCCGCACACGACAGGTGAGTCTCCTCCAGTATTGCTATATCGGCACGTTGGTTTCTGAGATATTTGAGAATAGCCTTTCTCTTTATGGGGGATGTTATGCCCCCAACATTCCAGGACACAATTTTCATGCTGTAACACTATGGAGGTGCCTAGTGAGCGTAGTGAAGTGTAGTGGGTCAGGATTGTATATGGTCTGCCTTGCGTACTTACTGTTAGCCGGTCGAGGGAGAGAGTGCAGTCTCGCTGGGGTTTCTCAAGGTAGGTCTGCCACCCTTCCCGGTCTCTGAAAGGTTAAGCAACAAATGAGTACAGTTTACGTTGATCTCTACCTCCCTGTCTGCTTAAAATCTGTTAACTGGTTCCTCTCTAACAGATAACAACACAAACAATTAAACTTTTCAAGATCCCAAAACCCCCCATTATCTGAAAAGATATGTAAACAGTGGTTTATACCATTCAGAGTTCCCAGCGGCTCTCCATTTGGCCAGAGTAGACCATTCGGTCTAGAGTGCGAGTCTCAACGACCCATAAAGTACTTTCCTGGTTCAAGTGGTCCCATCCTCTTCTTGTTGGGCTTGTTGCGGATGGTCTGTGTTTCTCATATTTTGCTCCAGGAACACTTGTAGGTGCTTTGGTGTCTCAAATGTCTTCGGACCTTGTGTCGTTTGGAGTCGCAGCCTGGCTGGGTACAGGAGTGCAACGGATTCCCCTTGGGCTATTAGATCTCTGCAGTAGAGTGAAAATTCTCTCCTCTTTTTAGAAATTTCTGCCGAGTAGTCTTGAAAGATGTATATCCTCTTCCCTTCATAAACGATGGGCGGCATTTTTCTGTATGCTCGGAGTAGTAACATTTTGTCTTTGAAATTTAAATAACGTACCATTATCTGTCTTGGGGCTTAGCCAAGGCCTCCCTCTTGCTGAGATGCTCCAATTCTGTGGGCCCTCTCTGCATTGCAAGGTATACTGGAGGTAGGAAGCTTAAGTAGGCCTCAGAGAGTGGTTTCTGCAAGTCCATTAAAGCCCTCGGTGGGACAAATTATGGAACTCCCACTATCCTGATGTTGTTCCTCCTTGACCTGTTCTCCAAGTCATCCAGTTTGGCTTGTAGTATCTTATTTTGCTTCTGAAAGTTGGAGATTGATGAAGTTGTTTCCCTGTACCTTTCCTCACCCTCCGCTACTTTTTGATCGACAGTAGTCAGGCGAGATGAAAATGCTCTGAAGTCTGTGGACAGGGTGTCCATGCCCAACAGGAGCTGCTCAATCTTGGACAAGAAAAGTGCTGAGAGCTGTGACACTATAGGGTGCGTGTCCTGTACTGAGACTGCAGAGGTCTCTGCCTGTGGCTGCGCCATCTCGTGGATTTCCACTTGTTTTTTTTTTTTGGCGTCTTTTTAATTGCTTTTGCTTCCCCAACATTTTGTCAGTATTTTTATTGTATGGAGCATAATATTTTTGCATGCAAGCTGTTTTAGGATAAAGGACTTTTCTAAATCAGGTAAGGTTAGAGGATTCGGTATTCTTATGTTAGTATACAAAGAACCAGTGTATAAGATGTTTCTGGAGGGTCTAGTGTGAGGGGGAGGGGGTGTCTGGTCTTTGTTTAGTGCGCCATGGCCGTTTGTGGCTTGCAGGTGGAATCTATCGTAAAGGAGTCTTGGGGCCCAGCTTTGTGTGGAGGAGGTTGGAACCCCTGTGTCACTTTATAGGCTTCTGGGTGTGAATATGAAGGGGTCAGGCGATCTCCCCCAAATCTGTTATTTGCGTGAAGAGCGCTTTGGTGCAATCCTGCTCCCAGGAATTCACAACTTTAAGTCCCAGTGTATCATGCTGAGTGTGGTCTGTGTTGTGGCGTATGCAAACCTGGTTCCAGGTGTATAGGGAGCCAGATTACACTAGTCTTTTGTATATTTTAGGCTGATCTCTGTAGGGCTTTGCCTTAACTATTGTCTCTTGTGTTGTCACTTTTACAGCCCTTATCAAGCTGTCTGGTGGTCCAGGCTTGTATGTGGAAAACTTTTTGAGGCCCCAAGATAGTGCTTGGCTTCGCGCCTAATTAGTGTTGCTCCATTCAGGCCCTCTGGGTCTCCTTCCACTCTTACTCCCTTTCTTCCCCTTTCCCTCTCTCCACTTACAGACCACTCTGTGTTTGAGCATTGATGTAGTCCGCTCTTGCGTCACAGGTGTCTGTTGTGGCCCGCTGTCCAGCGATTCTTACTGAATCTCCTCCAGTGGTGGAGCTGAATGACGGCTCCTGGCTCTTTAAAGTTCCGGCAGATTAAGAAGTGCGGTGCTGCCAAGGATTTGAGCTGTTGGGCTCTATTAAGGGTAAATATGTCCCTTATTTCCAGCAAGTCGCACGGAGCTCTGTTTCAGTGCAACCTTTCAGTACACCCGCCCACCGGAAGTCTGGGGCATTTGAATTTTATATTTCTATTAAAAAGTAAGTTACAGCACATCTTTGTTACAACTGATGAATGAAACTCCATCTAAAATATCATTGTTATTCCGGATTTGATTGAAAAAAGGGTATCATTTACTATCACTTTAATTTGTCTTGCACAAGTTAGCTTACACCTCAGAGTCCCCAAAGCTGCATCCACAACTTGATAAAAGGAGCCCATTGAATTTAATATACAATTGTCTACTAATTTTTGCATAGTTTTCCCTCAGATATTTTTTGATGTGTTATTTTGAAAATTATGCTACTTTTTAATTAATGCAATTATTCAATCAAATTACAATATGAAATGACTGAAATCCTTTTTTGATGCAATTGATGCAAATACTGTGAAATGTCACAAATAAGATTAGTAACTTAAAACATTTTGTTTTAAAAATTAGGGAAAATTTTGAGTTTAATTTACAAATGATTATATTCATATTTATCAAAAACACTAAAGATTACAAAAAGTGCCAAATTGCTATATTTTCTATTAAAAATATTTGTGGTAGAAATGAAAAAATGAAAGATAATAATGCTAAGAAAAATGCTTGACATATTTCTGCCAGTAAATATTATATATTTATTGACGGACTAAATACAAATAAGAGAGCTGGCTTTGGATATGTTGGCATAAAAATGGTGTCAAGGCACTGTCAAAATCTTTCAGAAAATTATTGACATAGCAAAAATTATATTAGATTGAAAAATTACCTCAAGGTTATTCTTTATAGCTCTAATATTTAGTAGAAAGAAATAGAACATAAATATGGAAAACTATAGGAAAACCTTTGATCCATTTGTCAATTTCAAGTGTGTATATATAAATATATATAATTTATTAGCAAATAAGAACAAAACACCAAATTATCTACGTCATTATTGTTGCCATTTCAAAAAAAGGAAATGCAAAAAATGAACAACAAACAAAATGGTGATTTCAGGGGTTTAGTGATTACTAATTGATTGATCCCTTTTAATAGTGAGTAGTTATGGTAATCCCAGCCCTGGAGAAATGCCTATTTAGGAAGGGCATTTGACCCCAGAGCAGGGCTAGTGAGTGGGAATAGAGTAGGTTGTTAAGGGGGGGTGGGCACAGGAGGAAAGGCATAAAGAGACAGTGAGCAGGAAGTAGGCTCATCTTCTATCCGGACCTGACGGTGAGAGGAAGCTCTGGCATTCTTTCACCTGCATCAAGCCCGGAGAGAACGTGAGGGTACTTACCTGATCACATGTCCGACTTTCAGGACCTGTTAAATGCTGCTGCAGCTGCTGCCAGGGAGAGAGGCCCTCAGTGGTTGCTGGCGCAGCTGCAGGCAGCAGGAGCCTTACCTGGAGGCACAGGGGATCCAGAGCAGTCAGCGGGGGCGGGACCATCCCCCAGGGGTAGGCCGGTGCGGCGGTCCTAGCCACCGGAGGGCCTCAGTCCAGAGGCGGGCCCAAGAAAAGGACGTTCATCGGCTGGAGCTGTCAGGAGAGGCGACAGAGGACAACCAGCTAGGAGGATGAGCAGCCCGCAGAGGAGAGGACGCCAAGAGCAGCTGGCACGGGAAGGAGACGGCGGTCACGTGGGTGTTGGAGCCAGGCCGGATTGAGACAGGAGGTGGCAGCAATGGCTATTCCAACAGGTAAGCCACTGAGCTGTCGAAGAGGAGGGGAGCAGTGTGGCGGTAGGAAGAGGCCATCCAGGTGGGAAATGGATTTGGGGGGTCTGGCATTGGACCTGGGATTGCCTGGGGGGCCGCATGAGGCCGGGGAGGGAGATAATTTTGGATATGGCGGCCAAGTGGAGATTAGGCAAAAGGATAGCCTGGTTAGGAGGGCACAGGGGGTAGTGGAGCACACAAAGGGGGCCCAGATGAGGCCGGATGGTAGGCCCAAATGAGGCCGGTGGGGGGGTGGGCATAAAAATAAAAAAATAAAAAAGGGGGGGGGCCCAAATGAGGACGTGCAGTAGGCGCCAAAAAGAGTCCAGTAGCTGGGCCAGTAGGAAGGGCACGGGGGCCTTGCAGTGAGGCCAGAAGGGGCCATTAGTATATTGAGGGGGGTCAAGGGAAGCAGACGCCAGTAGTATGAGCAAAAAGGCAGGGCAGACATTCAGTTAAGGGGATTAGTTAGGCAGGTGGGCCCAGATGAAGCCTAGGGGGGGTTACATTGAGATGGCACCTTGGTGAGTGCTGTTCATGAGGGCAGCTAGGTTTAGGGGTATGTTCCATAGGGGGCCCGCATGAGGCATTGGGGATTTTGGGACAGGGTAGATCAGATAGACAGGGTGGGGCACAAATCAAGGTAGTGTGTCTGTAGTGGTAGGCCAATTATTATTAATTATTTATTGAGAGGCCTTTTGGAGGGTCCTGATAATGATGAAGGATTGATAGGGGTTCGGATGTCCTTCCATTGGGCGGGGCACCAACAGGACAGCGGGGTAATGGGGAGCTGAGGGGGGACAATAGGTTTGTTTTTCGAGTCATAACTGCCCTCCCTCTCTTCTGTACTAGTGCTGCTGGCTTCCACCCAAGAGGGATGTCACAGGAACGAGTGCAGCGGGAACCAGGAGAGAGACGGGGATTCCCTTGTTATAGAGGATATCCCTAGTGATTTAGACGGCGAAGGACTTAAGGATTCGGAGGTCCCGGAGCATGTTACAGCTGGCCAGGTGGGGGAACTTGACGCCTTGGTGCAGTTATTGGGGTCTATATCCCCTCCTAGGGGTTTTGGGGATAGGGGGAGGGGCAGGAGCAATGCCAGGGTGGTGGGGGAATGGGCGGCACGAGGGACTCGGGATGATGTTTTTGGTATGCCTTTACAGGTGGGGAGGGAGCGGAGGCGGGAACACTCCCCTAGCGGTCACCGGGAGACAGGTCGGAGGCGAGGGAGGTCTAATAAGAACAATAAAGAGCATTGGGGAATCATATCTATATAATAAAGATTATTGTGAAACACATTCTTTAGGAATTAAACAAAAACGAACTGAGAGGTATCACTTCCGGTTCCAAAGGTCAGTTATTTTGGTGCAAATTAGCAGTGCTAATGATTGGCTACTTTACACTTTAAAAAGAGGCATATGTGACTTACCATAAGTACAGTCTTGATAAAGGCCTAAGGAAGGACCGAAACGCGTTGGCTATTTATGGTATGCCTCATTTCATTTTCATTTTGTTATTATTTAGCAATTTTGCACTATGTTGTGTTTTTTATCTCACAGGATTTGACTGGGAAAAACTATCTATTTTTGAATAACCAAGAGCTTTGGATTATTGCCACCTTCTTTAGGATCACATATTCCATTAGAACTCACTCAATCAGGAGCACCATATAGTTTATTTTTTATATTTTTGTATTTTATATATTTTTTATTTTTTGTATTTTCATATTTTTATATTTTTTATATTTTTGGTATTTTTGAAGTTTGCAAACACATTTTTTACCCACACTCACATTTGGATTTTTTTTGGAGGTAACTTTTGATATATATTTGACATTTTCTGACATTTGGATTTGGCCACCTCACAGGGTGTTGGACTACCACTATTGACACATTTTTGCACTATCTAAGAAAGGTTTTATATTATTTTTGAGGATCAACACATAATCATCAGGAACATTATTTTGGACTGAGAGACAATTATACAGATATCTTTTGCATACAACAGGATATATTGTATTTAGTCAAGACCTGACTGAATTTACTCTTATATTTGTTTTATTGTGTTTTAATTTGTCCTACTTAGACAGGTTATACATCACATGGATCCATGATTGATTTTATGTTTAGCGAATAATAGTATTTTAAACTGTTTAAATTGTTTAAATTGTTTTATTGCATAATAAATGTTTTAGTGCACACATATACTATAAATTGAATCCTTTGCCCACCCTGAGGCGCTCCTTAGATTTTTTACTCTTAAACGTATTTTTTCAGGATATACTAGGTATCTTCACTCTAAGAAGCTATGAGGATTTTCTATGGGGAGGGCGCTGTGAGATACTTATCTTCTATCTGAAAGGAGGAGAGAGTCAAGACCCAGGAGGAGATCGCCAGAGAGGTGATGAGAGTTGCCGGCAAGGGAAAGGAGACTGTCGGGCAGGCCCGGAGCTGCAAGGGAGTCGGGAGCAGAGGCGGCGCACAGGACTCCAGCAGAGGCGCCAAGAGGTAGGGGTTCACATATTACTCAGAGAGGGCATGTGAATGAGATGCAGAATATGTTGTTGCAAGGACTGAGGGAGTTAATTACCAGGGTAGAGCAGTCTTGGGGGAACGAGGGTCAGGGGAGTCCGGCAGGAGCATGGGGAGAGGGTGCCCCAGGGGCAGGGGCATTGGGAGTCAGGGCTGCAGTACTCAGGGGCCCGATGGGGAACCCTGTAAAAGGGGCAGGGCAGGCGCCCATAGTAGCCCCAGCTGGGGACGCGGCCATCGGGATAGCAGGAACGTCTGTTACCACAGGGAGTTCCGGGCGGTGACGCTCAGAGTGTCTGATGAAGCCCTGCGTAGACTGTGCCTATGCTCTATAGCAGGGGTCGCCAACCTTTTGGACCTCAGGGACCACTAACATTTTTTTTTTAAAAGGTACAAACCTCTATAATATGTGTATACATATATCTATCTATCTATCTATCTATCTATATATATATATATATATATACATATATATATACACACATACTGTACATAACTAGTATAACCATAGCTAAGTTTACATTATGTATATATTTACACATTTTTAAGAATTTTTTTTTGGAATTAATTAAATGAATGAGAGAACTGAGAGAATACTTCCAAATGACAGATGAAGAGTGAGTGCTAACTTTTGAGCTGGAAACAGAGAGGCAGAAAGTGGGGAAAAAAAAGAATTATGTTTAAAAGGATCACAAGACTTCCAAGCTACCTCCCCAGTTAGGAATTATTCAAAACTACTTATGATCATGGACAGACATTGGAGTCATA
>CAJPDP010545257.1:0-13997 GCA_905336975.1 Bombina variegata variegata
TTTTTCCTAATAATAATAATAATAATAATAGTAGTCCTGTTTTATGAATCCAGCGGCTTCCCTGTTTTTCCTGGGCTTCCCCTGTTTCTTAAACTACCCTGATGTGCGCCACCGAGAGTGGCAGCTGGGGAAATATGTCAGGCAGTTTGTGCCATAGGTAATGGGCAATATAATATATACTATGAAATGTGCCAAGAATTAATCAAAGGAGGTAGGAAGGGGAGGAGGAAAGTTAGGGGAAAAATAAAATCAAATGAGTAAATAATAAAACGTGGTAAAAGAAAAAGGAATTATGTGTGTGTATTAATAATATCAAAATTTAATTTATAGACATCTAATTAGTAGGGGACTCTGGATGATTCTTTTTTTCCTTTTCTTTTCTTTTTTTTCTTTATTTATAAATTATAGTGTTTTGTTGTTGTGTTTTTTTTTTTTTTACATATAATTTTATTGCTTTTCTTGGACAGATATTCCATTACATAAAATCAGGGGAACAATATAAGAAGAAGAAAAAAATGAGAAAAAAAGATCATAAAATCTGTACAATTCAGGCCATTTTGGGTCCTTAATACATTTCAAATAATACAATAACACTAGATTTATAGTAATTATAGTATTTAACACATTCATAGGACCTAAAACAGATTCTTAACCAAAAATGCAAAAAAAAAAAAAAAAGAATAGAATTTATGCAGTTCAGGCAAAATTGGGTTCATCATAAAATTCAAATGATACCATTTACAAATAAACGTAATTGTGTAAATCTATATTTAGAGATAACATAGCCATATACTAGTTTGTTTATACTTCAGATTGATTAAATAACTCAATCTTTGGATTTATCAAGTGGTCCCAAATTATGTTTAGGATCAAAAAAAAAAAAAAAGGGGGAAGGGGAACGTAATTTTTTTGCAGGGTTTCTAGATGACATAAAACCGGTCTGATCAGGATGGATACGTTTATCTAAACAAGAAAAGAGTCTAAGCGAGATAATAGAGGATAGAATTGTATAGTCTGTGTTGAGCACAGAAATAGGCCTATAGGATGCAGGGTCCTCTGGATTTTTACCTTTCTTAAGGATCAAAGAGATATTTGCTGCTGAAAAAAAGACCGATATGGGATTGTCTGACGTAAAATAACTATTAAAGAGTTTCTCTAAGGTTGGAATCAGTTCTTCAGATAAGCTTTTGTAATATTCTGCTGGTAAACAATCTGGACCAGGAGCTTTATTTAATTTAGATTTATCAATCGCTTTACTGATCTCCTCCTTAGTAATTTATATCCACTTCTGAATAGAGCTGTTGATAAGAATTAAAAAAGACATTACTAATTTCTCTGGAGTCTGTAAATCGATTATCTCCAATCTTTTAATAGATGATATAAAATGTTTCTTCTTTCTATTTTTAAGAAGCCTGGCTAGGTTCTTTGCTGAACATCCATAGAAGCTTCTTAAGTGAAGATTTTTCTTCTTGTGATTTTCGTTTTAAAAATAAATCTCTCTTTTCTCATAACTAAATATTTATTCCAATTTATAGTGGACCGAGTAATATAGTATTTTTTGTATGAATTTCTGACTTGATTAGCTAATTGGACTTCAAAAGCCCTGTTCTTTTTGTTCCAAGTATTTAAATATGCCTTGATTTCGCCACGTAAAACCGCTTTAGAGGCCTCCCAAAAGATTTCTGTTTTGTTAAAATATGCAATATTATAAGTACAATAATCCTTCCATTTCTGTTTTAACCATAATATGAATCTAGGATTATTATAGAGATAGCGAGGAAAAAAGAGCATTGACGATTTGTCTTGAGCTTTGACTAGGGAGGGAAATGATAATGGAATGATTGCTTGAACTGATATCAAGATCTCACCAATTTCGGCGTCAGACTTAAGAATAGATAAGGACTCAGACTCAGAGATTAAAAACAGATCAATCCGAGAGAAAGTTCTATGAGCTTTGAATTCGCAGGAGAAAAATTGGGCATCTGGGTTTTTGGCTTCTTATTCTTAAACAGGGTATCTCTTGGGGTGTGCAACATGGTTTCAATAACTGTTGCCTTTGTAATATTTGCAACAGCATCATCAGAGATAGTTTACTGTAAGAAATTGACTGGGTGGTACGCAGGAGTAAGTAGCATGGGGCAGTAAACTATTGTAGTCTCTTTATGAAATACATCTGATTTTAAATAAATATCATCCTTAATAACAGTAGCATCCAAAAATTCTAAATAACTCTCATTCCAAAAAGAAAAAAACATCTTTTAAAAAGGAATCAGATTGTTTAACATATGGCCTTAAAATAGCGCCCAAATAAACAGCTGTGTCATAAAATGATTGCCACATTAATATAACTATTAGACAGTAAATTTTCCAGGGAGAATGAGTGACAGGGGAAGTCAGAAGAGAGTGAAAGAGGATGTTAGTTGAAAGTGGCATAGAAATAAAGTAAACGTTATGATGCAGTAGACAAAAAATAAAAAAAATCGAAAATATTCCTATGGGGCTAGACTACTAGGGACAGAAGAGACAGAAGTTCATAAGGTACAACTATAACAACTCCAAAGTAGGGATTAAAGTATTCCCCACAAACTCCTTCATAAACCCTAAATTTAACAACAAAGACAATCAAAATTTAATGGAGGGTGCAATCAAACACTCAAATGCATTATTAGAGTTAGTAGTGGAAACATTTTATTTGGTGTAAAATCAGTGTTTGTGGTTTAGTTAAAAAAGCACAAAGCATTGTGTTACTAGGTTTTATGATGACAAAACTCTTGTACAAACATAAGTTGAGCTCCAAGCAAAATATGCCAAAAACTGGGTCATGGTTCTCTTGTGTATATCCTTCAGTAAGTGGGAGGAGAAAAAAACAAACAAATCCCTGTTGACGATAGCCTTATTTGGGCTTCCATTAGCTCTGGGAAATACAGAAAGCATTTACCACCGAGCCATCTGCCATATACAACAGGAAAATATTTAATTTAACATCATTGCCTTCTGTTTGAATAATCCCTTAACAGGTACAATAGGACACATTTCATTTCCATAACTTTTGTTTTCATGCATTACATATAAAGCAAGTGGTAGCCCAGTCATAGAGCCGAATGTCATGTAGATCTCTATGGAGCAGGATCCTCTGACTTTTTTGCCCCAGTGTTCCTTGCCTCTTGTCTTTAATAATCATATCTCCTGTATAGCTCTGTATACTCTGTTGATGCATTAGAAATAATAAATAAATAAAACAAATCTAAAAGAAGACAATGGTCCTTTCTACTACTCTGCATGAAGAAGTCATGAAACCTAATAAAAACAGCATTTTGAGGTTTAATAGAGGTAGAAAAAAAGACAGATTATGTTGAGAAAATAATGATTTTTATAGTCAAATATTGAACAGTAAGATTCTTTTCAAAATGAAATTTGTACAATTAAAACAGATATTTGGCATAATTGTACAGAAATAAACAGACCTTCAATAGAGTGACATCTGCCATTCCAAAAAAGGAGAAAATCATACACACCACAGCTGCTACTCATTAATTTGATTCAGGTGGTTAAACCATTCATAAGTTGTGATATTTATGTAGATCTGTTTTTTGGCTGCTATAGATATTCTCATCATCCCTGAAGACTCCCTGGTAATTGCTTGCAATGTTGATTAACATCTGTGGATTAGGCTGCATATCTGATTTGGGACCAGTGTCAATGCTATTTTTTGTTATCATAGATCAGAGTTTAAAGATAGGTTTCAATTCCTTCTTAAAACTTCCATGTTCTATTTAGGTGTTACAAAATACTGTGCCTGTTATTCTGTAGCTGATTGTAGCATTCATAAAATGTAGCTGTCAAAACAGATACTCAGGTAATAAACACCATTAAAAAACCTGCAAAGTTTGCTTATAGTCTACCATGACACTGATTACATATGAGCTTTGTGTCGGTATATTCTAGATTTTATTAAGGACACCGATTTTTAAAAGTATATCAAGAATAACAGAGACATTTTTAAAATACACAACAGTGACCATAAAAATGTACCCAATGAGAACATTTCTTTCTGAGAAGAAACAAAAACCTATCAGATCTTTCATAGAACCCATAAAATGACCCTTGAAGGCTAAGGTATTGTCCCAAAACAATACGAAATGTGAAGAAAACTGTAATAAACAGGCACGTGATGGAGTAAAATCAAGTATCAATTCTGGAAGAACAGGAGAGGAAGTTTTAAAAAAAAATCTTTAAAATGTACAAATCGCTGACACCCTCTCCCGGCGCGCCAAATATATCTACTAACTTCAATCCACATAATAAGCTGCAACTGACCAATATGGAGGAGGATTATAGGATATTGCATATCCTCCTACAGAACTTTGATCGACAACTTGACCAGTGCTATTCAAATTTGTCGAGTACATTAGCTCAGGCAATGCGGGGAGCAACCAACGATACCCTACATAACACAGATCCAGAGGCCACGCCGAAAGCTAAAGCACCGGAGCGCAGACACGCTTCTCTCCCTCAACTCAATAGCAGTATCGACACACCGGGTCTTATATCACAAGCTCAGAGCGACCCACCTATCGTGGAGCAAGTAACAAAGAGCCCTAGGGATATGTTCATGGGCGACAGCTACAAGGGAATATCATCGGAGACTTTGCTAATACAGACACCACCAGCTACTACAGCCGATTTAATCTATACCGGAGGTATTACACATCCTCACCCCGTACATGCTACTCAACTTTCACTACTAGCCCAGCAGGTCTCGGGAGCAGGCGATCTAGACCAGTATGGGGCGTCCTATGTTTATCTGGAGAGGCCCACCAGATGCAGCCGTGATTCAGAGGGCCAAAGATGTAAGCGGCATATGGGCGCAGAGTTAGCACAGCCGGGGAACGCAGCGACAGTGATAATACAGTATCCAGCGGTACCACAGCGTATATCGAAATTCCCACCTGATGTTCCGGCTCAAATGTGGTATGGTCTCTGGCCTGCAAGCAACAAGTATGACTCTACATCCGAAACACTGCTATACATGTCATTTAATGCTTTAATAACCTCAGTGAGGGAGGAGGGTAAGCTGCTGCTGAGAATGACAGATCCGTTCCTTCAGAGCGGTAGAGACTTATCCAGGCAGACACAGAAGTCGGGTGTAGGCTAGCCTGCTGCTCTACTGTTGAACTGCACATAGAAACAGCTCCTAACTGGAAAAATATACCATCTGCGAGGACAATGTAGTTTTCCTCATAAACACTAACCTGTATATGACTAACGTCCCAGCCTCTCACACCTCCTCAGACATTGTTAGTATAGAGCCCACCGGAACTGTTTCTAAAAGGCAATTCTTATTTACAAGGTGGTCACCAAAACTGTACAGTTTCTCTCCTTCTGCCACCCACTGTTGAACTATACTAGAGAATTATGTGTTTTATGCTTACTATCCGTTGTTATTACTGTTTTGTTTTCTATTCTCTAAACCCCACTTCTCTCTTCATGCAGTTCATTTTGAGCTGCAGTATGGGTAGGAGATAGACACTTGCTGTTTAACGTGCCCTTGTGTCACTTGTGAGCTGTACATGGGTAGTATTTGATAGGATTTAGCTCTCCAAGTAACGCTAGCTTGATCACTGAACTCCTAGATTGCACAGAACATGGATTAATACCTTACAAGCTTTTATAGGTAATCAGGCACTATTAGAGAGATACATAGTCTTCAGATTTTTATATGCATAAGATAAAATATGCTTCTGAAGGTTGGTTGCCTATCGAGACCCAGAACCAACAGTTCTATGGAAACACAGCTTCCCAGCTATATGTTTAGTTTCAGCTGCATAGATACAGCTTATACATAGAATCAAGTATAGTACGGTACAGCTGATACAAGGGGACAGATTATTTATAGCAATAAATTTGGTACAGCACCCATAAGTATATAAATACAGCCAGTGTGCAGTAACGATTTTAGTATATTACATATACACAGTATTAAATGTTTTACTTTATGGTTTTTTCAGTTCTAACCACTTGAAGCACCAGAAATAACCACTCCTCATGTACACTCTTGAGATGTTTACATATCCCCCTCCTCCTCTGATTGCTTTATAGTGTTATCCCTGTTGGTGCAGCATTCCTCCCCCCCCCCTTCTCCGTTCTCACACTTTTCTCTTTTGTTTCTCCTTTCTTCTCCTTTCCCCTATACTCAGAGAGCGGCTCTTGCCCGCTGCCTTTCTCTCTTTTCTTTACATAATATGGCTCAGAAGCAGCCAGTACAGTATCTAACACCCCACTCCCAGCTACTATTGGTATAGAAAGCTACTGAGTACCCTTCTCATAGTTGTGGGGATCATCATCCTCTATTTAATACAAAATGAAGTTCCACTTTATATAGCTCCAACATTGCTACCCTATCTACCCAGGACATGGTGTACAGTTAACTAATTGTATATTGCGAATCTATGATCTCTATTTTATCTATAAAGAGTAGCTCTTCTTACTATATTCACAAGTCCTTAAGTTAATGTTTATGTATTCCTCAATAATAGAATATAGACCTAATATGTGATATTGCAGCATTTTACATGTCTTAATAGGATATCCTTCAAAAATGAGAGTAATGTATATCGTGCCTTGTTGTACTTGATTTTAAGGGGCGACCCTGTATGTTATGTTATCTTGAAACTTCAATAAAAATTGTTTTAAAAAAAAAATAAAAAAATGTACAAATCCACATTCTGAGAAGGAATCCACTTAGATGGTAGAGGCTGAAAATAAGACAAAAAATATAATGTATATAGTAAAATAAACAGTAATGAAAAAACTAGGGACGTGATTGGATTAGCAAGAAGAAGGGAGAAAAAGTATTCTTTTATGTGTTCTTAGTACAATCTAGGTTACACCTACACAAAACTTGTATAATCTGAATTTTATTACAGGACAAGAGACTCATATTTTACTAGTTTAAAGAGAATCATTGGCCCTATGAAGAAGAGGCTTGAGTAATATATTTAAAATAACATTGTCTGAAAATAGTGTCAGACGACCAAGGTGCTGCATTAAGAATATCTTGTGTGAGTGAGTTCTGAAAGTATTAGTCTTAGATTAATGTACTTTAATACAATCAAAAATGCACATTAAGAAAAATATGGATAAAATGTGGTGGCTAGAAAGTTCTGTTGTGTAAATGGAAAGTCACACCTTCAAGGGAAAATAATTTAGTGTTAAAATCAACTCTAACATTTAGAGCCTGCTGTCCAGTCTGCAAAAAGATAGTAGACATAATAGGGTAGTTGATCTAGTTGTTAGCTGTTTTAGGGATAAAAGTATCTAACCAGTGTCGGAAAAGAGAAAATAACACAATCAACATCCCAAAGGGACAAATAATGAGAAATGGGAGAACACTCAAGGCTTACAGATTTTAACATCCTGCAGACTTGAGGATGAGGGTACATTATAGAAAGAGAATGACTTGTACACAAGAACTAACCTCAAAGAAGTGAGATAAAAAGTATGGATAAAATTTAAAGGTTTGTGTGTACAAAACAGGACGTTGGGACCAAGTGAAGGCATGGGATTTAAGGGTGCTTGTTGCCCAAGGGTCCTCTTATAAGTTTTGAACGCCTTGCATAAGGCAGTTGAAGGATCCTCTGAAATTGCTCATATGAATAGATACAGAGTTCATAGAAGAGCCAAATTGTGAGGATTTATGTTGTCATTCAATAAAAATAAAGCAGTTAAGAGAAGAAAAAGAGAAAAATTTAGACATCGAATGCAGAACTTACTGGACATATAAGTACAAAAGAGTGGCAAACCATCTTTAGACACACACACAGATCCTCAAACTCGGCCCAAATATTAGAATTAAAATATAAAATTCCAACTCGCTGACACTTGATTCTAGCTCGCCTTAAACTTATCTACCCACATGGCTTAAACTTATGTTGAATGTGGTTGTATTGGCAATATGTTACATGTTTGGTGGGAATGTAGTCATATTAAGCCTTTATGGAATGAGGTTGAAGGTTTGGGTAAAAAATTATTTGGAGATAATTACACTCTTAAATTCAAATAAGGCCTTATTGAATGTCAACCCCTCAGGTGCTTGTAAAATAAGATTAGCACTGTTTCAAATTGCTATTAATGGCACTAAATCTATAATTGTGAGACACTGGAAGAAGACCCTAACCCCCTCTAAACAACTTTGGATATCTATAATAGAAGAATTACCAACCTTAGAGGGAAATGGATTTTATAGGAAACAAAATATAGATTTTTTTTTTACAATATTACATTTTACTGGGACCAGTTCAAACACTCTATTAGCCAATGTTTAGTTGACGTGAGTAGATGGGTCTCCATCCTCTTTCATCCATTTACGAACATACTGTGTACATTATGCAATAATCAACTCGGAAAGTACCACTTGATAATGATGCTGAATATATTGTATTTTATTTTCTTTGCTGAAATTTTGTATTCTTTAAAAAAAAAAAAATTTGCGTTATTGTTATTGTGAAAAACTCAATAAAAAGAATATATAAAAAAATATTTTTTAAAGACATCTTCAGAAAGTGTAAGGTAAATAAAACAGTTACCTTATTTGTCTGCTGGAATCACTATTGCAGGAATAGTCAGGAACAGTCCGTAGTTGTTATCAGGAAAGCTAGACCAGAACCAGACTTAAAGGGTTATAAATCTTTTAAAACCTATACCAAAAAAAGATGTAGTATGAAAAGAAATATTAAGTATTATAAATTCACTTACTTTTAATAAAAAATGAAGTTTAAAAATTAAATTAATTTCTTATGTTAAATTCTCCATTAAATAGCAGCAATGACCGCCTATAAAAGAGGCGGATTATTGCACAAAGTCTGCACCGTGCTTCATCCAATCATGATGGAGAAGGAGTATTCTAATTATAATATTCATTATGCTATCTGGTCCCAAAATCGCATGCGCAATAACAACAATTGGTAAACGCATACACACTTATTATCAACCTTCCTGATGGACATCTTTGTTATTCCAAATTAGCACATGAGCAATTGAAGCAACCACAATCAAAATTGCATTTATATTTCTTGCTCCTTAGCCTAGGGGTGTTTGTTATACTTTACTAGTTTCAATAGCTTCTGCTGCTGCTCCCTCGGCAGTGTCTGCATGCAGTCTGGTGCGCTCCTCCTCCTGACTGTGATGTCACAACCACGTTCCCTCTGTGTTCATCGCTTGGTTGACGATGTGCCTCAATACAGAGCACAGAGGGGATCCACATTGCGCAAGCGTGAGATGGCGGTGGACTACAGCTGCGCATGCGGGCCGCCATGATGGTTCTACCTGGGTAGACCATTATCATAGGGCCTGCATAATGAGGAAAACTGTGGGTTTGGCAGCAATAATAATTTTGAATCTAAAATACTGGTGAATGGTAAGAAACCTTTAATAACTCATAATTACAAATAATATTGATTTTTTATAATTTTTTAAAATAGCTAAAATAATTTTTTGAGTTTACTATCCCTTTAAGATTGAAAGAAATGCACAGTAGTCAAGAATTAAGCCAAAGTCCGTAACCAGAGAAATCAGTGAAAACAGACTTTGAAAAAGGAGCAGACAGAAGGGTAATCCAAGTAACAGTTCCAAAACTCAGCAACAAGATACATAGTCCAGAATTTACAGTACAGCAGAGGGTCAAGTGAGTAACAAAGTCCAATAAAAGGGCCAGACCCATAACAGATAAGGATCAAGGACACCAAGATGTTCCTAAGGAATAACCAAGCACAGACTGATGTCTTCAAAGGCCTTTTAAAACTTCCTGTTCACATTTTATTGCTATTTCTTCTGTCATGTCTGCCATTAGTATTATAAAAAGTACTGTCCTTAGCACAGACTACACAGTCCAGTCTAGAATTAATAGCATGCGCCTCCACCATGCTAACCTGAGCACACTCCTCCTTAACTGCTGCTCATTCCTCTTCTGTGACAAAGGAACAAACAGTGCACAGTAGGACTCTAGCCTCGCTACCAACCTTCTTCTCAGTACGGGCCGAGCTAAGCACAAATACGCATCTCGGAGCTTGACAGAAGGGATGGGAACCAAGGCTGGGTTGGCCAATATGGGCTATTAGGAAAAGAGAGTTCACATTTGAAAGAGCAACAGAAATAACCCTATGAATAATCACAAATAGGAAAAAGGCAAAACTCTCTTAAAAAAGGCCAATGTTGGAGAAATGTTAATACATCTGGATCTTGCCTGTAAATCTAATAGAGCACATTTGGAAGTTGAGGCCAGAAGTAAAATGACCTCGGAGAGATAAGTAGGTCCTCAGAAAATGTGAGAGTTCAGTTTATAATTGCTAGAATTTGGATCGCCAGTACACAGCTTGATTCAAAAGGCGTGAAAAGTACTCTGCCCTGATAATGTTCTTTTTAAAGAATTTATGGATGCAATTTTTTCATGTGAAAATTTAGAGGGCCTGATTATATAAAGCTCTCAGACAAGATGATATAAAATTATCCTCCAGCACTGCGAGATCCCTAATGAAATTCTAAAATGGCAGATTTAGCTAAACTTCTAGAAAAGGCAATTACCCGTGGTTCTGTATGTGAAGGAGAGACAAGCCCAGTGCAATATAGCTCTGCATGATATGAGAGCTCTGCTGCATTTACACTTCAGATTTTATTAAATTAAACATTGTACTTTCTATTTTATTTTAATTTTATTTTATATACAGCAGTGTTTTTAGGATAGTGATTTTACAAATTCTGATTATGCTTTAACAGTTTCTGTGTAAGTTTAACAAATTAGGATCATACTTTCTATATGTACTGTATGTATGTTACAAATTACATTGCACTTTGTATTTCTTCTATTTAAAATAAAACTGACGACTTCATTTTTCCATAAAGCTTCATTACTTTCTATGGGCCCGAAGATCAAATATGAGAAATTATAATGCAGAATTTGCAGGGGTTGAAGTCACTGAATTCTATAAGAGAAAGGGCGGAATCTGGAAGTCCCAGAGAGAAGAGAGAAGCCTTCAATAGAAAGTAATGAGGCTGTCTGGGATAAATAATTTCACATGGGAGAAAGACTTTAACTGGAGAACACCTGGGACTGATATAAAGTCTCAGTTTGCAGCAAATACAAGTTTAATTGAAATTTAACTTGTTGCGGATAGTTTTAATATATATTAATGGGACATAAAACCTAAAATGTTTCTTTGATGATTCAGAAAGAACATACAACTTTCCAATACATTACTATTATCAAATATTCTTTTATTTCTTGTTATCCTTTGTTGAAAAGCAGAAAGGTAAATTCAGGAGTGTGCACATGTCTGTAGCACTATATGGCAGCAGTTTTGCAAAAAGTGTATACATTAGCAAGAGCATTAGATGGCAGCACTATTTCCTGTCATGTAGTGCCCAGACATATGCATACTACCTATTTAGATATCTCGTCAATAAAGAATAACATGAGAACAAAGGAAATTTGATAACAGAAGAAAATTAGAAACTTTTTAAAAATTGTATTCTCTATCAAAATCATGATGGAAAAATGTTGTTTTTCATGTCCCTTTAAGTTTCTGTCAGTTTAATAACTGTATTGTGAATTTTGATCAAACTTCACCTGCATACAGCTGGCAAAATAATTCAGTGAGACCAGCTTGTTTAAAATGCTTACAGCATTTCACAAAAATACACAAAAATATACAAAGGGGCCGATTTATCAAGCCCCGTATGGGCTCGCCGGAAACAGGAGTTAAGAAGCAGTGGTCTTAAGACCGCTGCTCCTTAACATGTCCGCCATCTCTGAGGCAGCGGACAGCAATCCGCCCGATCGCATACGATCGGGTTGATTGATACCCCTTGCTAGCAGCCGATTATCTGTGAATGCGCAGGGGGCAGCATTGCACAAGCATTTCTAGTGAAATGCTTGTGCAATGATAAATGCTGTCGGCATTTATCGATGTGCGGCAGACACATTTTTTTAAATCACCGCAGTATCTAAATGTATTCAAATATAAAATGCAAACTGAAAAAGTATAAATGTAATCAGATTTAAAGGACCCAATCTGGTCTAAAGTAATATAAAATACAACGTGTAAGTGTAACAACATTCTCACATAATGCAGTGCTATATTGCACTGGGCTTCTCTCTCCTTCACAGAAATGCAGAGAACACCCCTTACAATTACAATGTCTAGAATCTTGTGTGAGATCATGCAGTGCTGAAGGGTTTCTGTTTTTTTCTCCGAGCATTCATTGGTCTCCATATATCAAGCAGTGAATGCTGCTTCGGAGGTTTACTGCTCCTTAACCTCAATAGCGATTCATGTCCTCTCTGCATTTATTAAGTCATCCCCATTTTGTTTAGGCCATGTGAAGTCTGCACTACAATTTCTCTCCAAGCAGGAGAATATTTTATGTTCATGCCCACAGTGAAAAAAACTCATATTTGGTTGCACTTTATCTTTGTTCTGGTGTAAGAATATATTTAAAATAAAGTTTATTACAATGCTACCATTGAGGCTTGAGTGCAATCATAAAATGATGAAATATGATATGATTTCAAGACCATCCAACATGCTACACAATGATAGATTAATTAAATATCACCTAGATTACGAGTTTTGTGCTAAACAGGGTGCGAAACTAACGCCAAAAAAAGTTGCGTAATTTCACCCTCCATAGCCCTGCCATTACGAGTTACTGAAAAGCCTCCTTGTGCGTGAGATATGTGGTGTTAAGCACAAAATCCAAGGGCTGCTTTGACGTGTTCGTGCACGCTTTGCCCCATAGACATCAATGGGGAGAGAGTGTTAGAAAAAAAACTAACACCTGCGATTGCGGAATGAAAAATCTCTGTAACGCAACCCTATTGATGTCTATGGGGGAAAAAAAGTTACGTTTAAGCCTAACACCCTAACATAAACCCCAAGTCTAAACACCCCTAATCCGCCTCCCGACATCGCTGACACCTAAATAAAGTTATTAACCCCTAATCTGCCGCTCACTGACATCACTGCCACTAATAAAAGCTATTTACCCCTATTCCGCCTCTCCCTGACATCACCGCCACTATAATAAAGTTATTAACCCCTATTCCGCTGCTCCCCGACATTGCCAACACTATAATAAAGTTATTAACCCCTAAACCTACGGCCTCCCACATCTCCACAACTAAATAAACGTATTAACCTTAAACCTCTGGCCTCCCACATCTCCGCAACCAAACAAACCTATTAACCCCTAAACCACCAGCCCCCCCCCACACAAAACACTAAATTAAACTATTAACCCGTAAACCTAACAACCCCCTAACTTTAAATTACAATATAACTACATTTAAATAATAAAAAAATTACCTAGGTAATAAAAGAAACTAAGTTTAAACTATAAATTAACCTAACATAATTATTCTAATAAAATAAAAAATACTACCAATTACAATATCTAAATTACAAATTAAAAAAAAACTAACACTACGAATAAAATAAAAAAATCTAAAATTACAAAAAATAATAAACACTAAATTACAAAAAATAAAAAACATTAAGCTAACAATTCATCAAATTCAAATCAGCCAATAGGATGAGAGCTTCTAAAATCCTATTGGCTGTTCAAAACAGCCAATAGCATGAGAGATATTGAAATCCTATTGGCTGTTCAAATCAGCCAATAGGATTTCAGTAGCTGTCATATTGGATGATTTGAATTTGAAGAATCAAATCAGCAAGTAAATAGAAATGCCATTTTGAAATAGCTACCTTGCATTGAAGCTTCAGTGTACGGCGGGGACCGTATGAAGGGGACGCTCCGCGCTGGATGTCTTCTCCGCTCCGTGCCACAGGATGAAGATAGAAGACACCCCCGCAATGGATGAAGATGTCGCCGCCTGGATGAAGACTTCTCGCTGCCTGGATGTCTGGACTTTAGCAACCGTGAGTAGATATTCTGGGGTTAGTGTTAGGTATTTTTTTGGGTGGTTTTTTTTTCAGATTAGG